>JAQFZC010008489.1:0-10130 GCA_034695205.1 Dicyrtoma fusca | reverse complement strand
TATTTTCAAACGCCTTTATACTTTTTTGTTGAACGATCACAATAGCCAGAATATCACAATTACCGGACTCTACCCTACCTTAATTCACTCATTGCTATCAAAATGGGAGGGATAAATCCAAGTAATGAAAATACAAATGGGAAAGCGACCAGAACGTCGCAATTGAAGATTAAGTGAGCTTGAATGAGAACGCATGGGATTCTTTGCCAATAGGGCAGCTGTTGTGGGTTTGACAGGAGTGAAGACAGCATTTCTGGAGATTCTGGTCTCAGTATAGCGCTCAATGTAATTAGGAGGCAGTTGCCCAGAAATGCAGCCATAAACAGCTTCATCAGTACAGGAGTCCATTTAATTAACGTTGGAGTGGTGGAGGATGGGAGAACGTAAGATTCTAAAAATATTTTTTATTATTAACACATTTAACTTACAGTAACTTAATTAGTGAAACACTATGCAAATACATACGACAACTTGCATCTTTTCAAAAGCGAAAGTAGGACATTTTGCACCTTTTCAAAAGCATGTAAATACGTCATTTTGCACCTTTTGAAAAAACATGTAAATAGGGCATTTTGTATCTATTGAAAAATATGCAATTATGAATTATGACATTTGGCAGTGCAATATAATTACTCTTAGCCTTACTTTCAAATTGATGGAACCAAAAGGAAAACTGTTGAATGTATTCTGGAAACTGGTCCTTTGTTAAAAGGACCGACGTTTGGTACACAGATGCCAGTATCCAAACAAGAACCATGAAATCCATGTACACCCAATTTGCTTGACTAGAGTCTTCATTCAAGTGCACTTGAATGCACCGGACCATCACAAAAACATTGTAAGCAAATGTCAGAAATACGTTGAAGTACCACCCAAGCCGTCGCCATTTTGAGGAAGTGAGCTCAAAAGAGTTTCTTTCTTCATTCCAGCTGTAAGGATTACAACCAAAGTAGGAACCAATCGTAATTCCCTTGTGAATATATTTGACTATATTTGGTGTTAGCAGCTTCATTCTGGATCTTTGATCAAGTTTAGGTAAAAAAGAATTAGGCAGTTTGTTGTAGGAAAAAATGTTGCTTTACAATGCAATTTATATTAAGTCGTTGTGTATATTAACGTGTACGTCTACTTCCCGTCGAATACTGATTCCAGTCATCAGTACATCCTTCCAATCAATGGATTCAAAAATCGAGTAAAAGTCTTGCGGAAGTTTGATCAAATTCTGAATCAACTCAACGTGACGTGGTTTAGTAAATTACATTACATCGGAAAGGTAAGCATGCAAAATGAGCTAATTGTAATTGAAATAACGTGGAAGCAGGAGTAGTGCAAAGGGTTAATAGTTGGCTATATTTAATATAATTGTAGATAATGGATAGCAAACGAGCAAACCTTATTCTTAAACAATCGCGAAACTTGTCTGAAAACCAAAAGAGCCAATTTATGTCCATGTTATGCATACAAAAGAGGAATGTAAACGTGAACTTGTGCCAAGTTTGCATAACTACAGGAATTCGATTGATTATATATAATTTTCCGTTGTATAAACAGGAATGGTTTTGTATTAAACGGATAAATTCAAATTACAACCAATCCAGTTAGCAACCGGGCTAAATTAAATTACGAAACGGGAAACCATTCCTTCCTTATCAATAACAATTAGAATGATTATTATTAATAGTTAGTTAATACACGTGCCTCTAATTTCAATGAATTATTCTCAACTTTCTTTAATAAGACTGCTGTGGTGCTTACCTAAAAGATTTATTGACGAATGATTTACAAAATGCTTTATATAACTTTCTGTTGCCCTAAAACAGTATATAATTTTATTGCTGATTAACTATGTAGACTGCCTCTAATAAAAATAGTTTTTGGAGGAAATAAAAGCTTGTGCTCTTGTGTTAGAGCTTCATCCCGAACTCATGCTGGTGTTGTTAAAAATGCATTGTATTTCATCCTCCCATGTGGTCTAGTGGCTAGGATAGCTGGCTTTCACCCAGCAGGCCCGGGTTCGATTCCCGGCATGGGAAAACTTTTTGCTCTCTCCCCTTATTATTACTATTTATTTTCCTTTCGTTTGTTTTTGCCACATTTTATATGCAGATAATTGTTAACAACAATAAGTGACAATAACTCATCGAAAAGGTAATGTTTTCATGGCGTAAGGCAATTAATTACAAAATATGACGGCATACGATTTGGTTTGAAATGATTCCGTTTAAAAAAGGTTGGAAAAGGATGTTCGTCATTTAAATGGTTAAAGGCGGCAAACCATAGGGTATGTGTATAAAAATAAAATATATATTTTGAAAAGCTATATAACAGGCTCTTTTTTATAACTCTTATAAATAACTCTTTTTTCAAAAATTCAACACGCCATAGTAACGTTTTAAAAAAAGATGCAAAATATAATATTACACTCTTTCAGACCAGGTAAAACCTTTTAATAACGTTTCGAAAAGTTGCAAAAAGTGATATTACGCTTTTTAAGACAATTAAAAAAACCATATTAACGTTTTGAAACGGTGCAAAACGGGATAGTGCACTCTTTCAGACAAGGTAAAACCTTTTAATAACGTTTTGAAAAGATGCAAAAATTGATATTACGCTTTTTAAGACAATTAAAAAAGTCATAGTAACGTTTTGAAAACGTGCAAAACGGGATAGTGCACTTTTTCAGACAAAGCAAAACATCTAATAGCGTTTTGAAAAGATGCAAAAAGATATATTACGGTTTTTAAGACAATTAAAAAAGTCATATTAACGTTTTGAAACGGTGCAAAACGGGATATTGCACTTTTTCGCACGAGACAAAACATCTAAATAGAGTTTAGCAATACACACCATTACTAGTTTAAGCTATTTACTACTGACGACAAATAAGTATACCCGGGTCACTTGACACCTTTTTTATGGTATACACATTTAACACACTTATTTAAATTTTTACCCCTTCAAGTTGTTCACATTGGATTGTATAATTAGTTCATAAGCAAAAAGTTAATGCAAGCATCAAAGATCAACTGAAACATTGTCAGTACAACTTGCTTATCTACGGAATAACATGTGCCAATTTTTACATTGATCAATGTTAAAGCCCTCACACTTTTTTGAAGCCCCTTTACATTATGAATAAATAATCTTGAGGATAATAAATGAGCCAATTCGGTTCTCCATTCAAGGATAATTTGACGCGACCAGCTGTCGAATTCTGCCAGAAGACTGAATAGCAATGACACAAAGATTGTACAGTCCAAGCCAATGCAGCCCAGGATTAAGGCAACGATACCATGGAGCCTTATTGCGCCATACAAACAAAAAACGGCCACTAGGATGAGCATGACTTTGATGCCGGGAATTATGAACCAGTTGGCATTGCTCAAGATTTTCAGAAGGAGAAGCAGTTGACGGTAGATGGCTATTTTGGCTTTCATTTCCCGAACGGATTTAGATGTCAACTTTGATTCCTCTTTTCTGACATAAAATGAGAGTATAATTACATTTAATTCAAATTCATAGTAAAAATATATTATTTCAAAATTATTGACAATACATTCTGCATAAACGGACTTGTTTTTTTCCGATTACCTTAATTCCCTCATTGCTATCAAAATGGGAGGGATAAATCCAAGTGTCGAAAATACAAATGGAAAAGCGACCAAAACGTCGCAATTGAAGATTAAATGTGCTTGAATAATAACAAATGGGATTCTTTGCCAATAGGGCAGCTGTCCAGGGTTTGGTAGTAATGAAGACAGCATTTCTGGAGATTCTGGTCTTAGAAAGGCACCCATTGTAAGTAGGAGGCAATTGCCCAGAAATGCAAACATAAATAGCTTCATCAGAATAGGAGTCCATTTAATTAACGTTGGAGTGGTGGAGGATGGGAGAACGTAAGATTCTAAAAATATTTGGTACTATTAGGACATTTAACTTAAAGTATCTTGCACGATGCAAATATGGCATTTGGCACCTTTTCAAAAACAAATCAGAAGGAGATCTTTTACGTTTTGATAAACAGGTAAATACGAAACTTTATAAATTGTTCAAAAATAGGTAAATACATTGGACCCTATCAAAAATACGAAAATAGGAAAGTTTTCATCTTTTAACAAAGCAAATATGGCATTTGGCAAGTTTTTAAAACAAAATAGAACATTATAAACCTTGCGCGTTTGGAAAAACATAAATTTCCTAGTCATTGCTTTTTTCAAAATAATCATTGGACGTCCTTGAGGAAGTCAACTCAGCCGAGTTTCTTTCTTCATTCCAGCTGTAAGGATTACAACCAAAATAGGAACCAATCGTAATTCCCTTGTGAATATATTTGACTATGTATATTCGGTCTTAGCAGCTTCATTATTGAGATATGAACTAGTGTTTAACTAAAAAAGAAGATAGTTTTCTGTTGCAATAAAGTATTTCAAAAATTTTCCTTTACACTGGAATTTCTATTAAGTAGCTGCCTACGTCTACTTCCAATCGAATACTGACACATTTATTGCCAGTAATCCGTTCACTTGAATTAAAAATGGAGTAAACGTTTCGCGGAAGTTCGATTCAACAACAAACGAACAAACTCAGCTTGAAATGGGCTTTGATCTAAGTTCTTAGTCCAAGCCTCTGAAAAGTATGCAAAATGGGCTAATTGCAAGTGAAATAACGCGGAAACGTATTATGAAAGTGTAAAGTTGACCACATGTTCTATAATTATTAAAGAATGAAAAACAAACTTTATAATAATAACTTGATTCAAAACAATCGCGAAACTTGTCAGAAAATCAAAAAGGCGAATTTACCAGCTATGCCAGCAAAATATAAATGTAGGCACAATAAAGCAATTACATATGTTGAAAATATATTTACTTTTCCCTTGTATAAACGGGAAGGATTTTGTAAAGGAGGTTAAAATTCAAATTAAAATCAACCTAGTTTTTGCCGGGTTAAAGTAATATTGCAAAACAAGAAACGATTCATCCTTTATATAATACTCTACAGTAAAATAACAACAATATTACAATAGTTATTATTATTGACACCGTAATATACGACTTCCTGCAATTGATTGAATAATTGTCTACTGTTGAGACTGTTGCAGTGTAAACAGTGCACTATATCAGTATTAATTGGATGATAAGCCACCATTATTTTTAAATGACTTTAAACCAAACTGAATTTATTCCACTTAGAATTTGTTGCTTTGAATTTACTACAATTGCTAACAAAAGAACAAGGAAACAACTTAGAATGTGTCAGTCCGCAGAAACCCTAAGTACTGCGGCTTCCATTTTTCTTGGACTCAATTTTTAATTTCGGGACGAGGAACATCTCGAAAAGTGGCAGCGGGTCTCTCCCTGGAGATTTCAGATTTTCATTTTTCTTTTTTTTTTCGTATTTTATTTTAAATGTAAGAGTTTTTGTGGAGTTTATCGATAGAATTCGTGCTTTGAGTCGTCAGGACTCGTATTTTGAAGTTTATATTTTGATTTTAGAGTCACCAGGACTCACATTTTTGAGTGAAGTAAAGATTGGAAGGGAGTTTTTCAGAAATCATTGTTATTTAAGGGGTTTTGCGGATATTATCATCGTTGCATTTAGTTATCAGTTGTGAATCATTTTTCTGTTTTATTTGATTCTGAGCTTGTGGCTCATGTCGTATGTTGTAACGAATTGGAATGTCATTTAATTAATTTGTATTCTGATCTTCGATTTGTTTCGATATCATTTTATCTTTTATTTCA
Source organism: Dicyrtoma fusca (assembly GCA_034695205.1). Classification (NCBI taxonomy): domain Eukaryota; kingdom Metazoa; phylum Arthropoda; class Collembola; order Symphypleona; family Dicyrtomidae; genus Dicyrtoma; species Dicyrtoma fusca. The sequence continues at coordinate 4,386 of JAQFZC010008489.1, read as the reverse complement.
ATTTATTTATCGATTGCAAAGTGATTCAATTTTGAAATACGTGTTTTTGCTGCAGTTTTGACGGGAACTCATGTCGGATTCGGTCCTTTTAGGAGTAATTAATATTTCATGTACCTAGGTACATATTTTCGTGACTTCTAGTTTTGAAGTATCTTATTTTGTGATGGTTTGTTTTTGGCCCTTTTGGCAATCTAATGTGAGATTAAATGCAGCTTTTCACGACAATTAATTAATTAACGATTTGTATCCACTTCTGATGTCAATTTATTTGATTTGATTTCATATTTTGGGGTTTTTAGTAAAATAGGTAGGTACCTATGTGGCAGTGGTAACGGCATTGCATTGGTTAGCCAGCGTATTTATTTCCAGTCATTTCTTTGGTCTACGAAATTCATTCGTCATCGGTCAGTTGTCAGTTGCTCTCGTCATTTTATGAATTTACGAATAATTAAGATTAATTTCACACTTAACAAATGACACTTTATTATCTACTATTGCATATTGTAATAACAAGCACATCATTTCGAGGGGGAGGGGGCCCTTCTTCCCTAAAAAAGAATTGGATTTTAAGCCCTCAGCCTCCCCTCAAAACATTTCTCGCAACTCATTAGTACTCAACGTCCCCTCTACTCAAGCGACCATAGAAATTGTGCCCTCACCCTCTCCTTCCCTCTCCACAAGCGAACATAGAGTTTTTGCCCTCAACCTCACCTCCAAAAATTCCCACAAAACGTTTCTGTACTGTATTTCTCTTAGGAATTGTAATCCCTAGTTGGTCACACTGTATAGTTAGTTCATAAGCAAAAAGTTTATGCAAGCATCAAAGATCAACTTAAACATTGTCAGTACAACTCGCTTATCTACGGAATAACAAGTGCCAATTTTTACCCTAATGAATGGTAAAGCCCTCACACTTTTTTGAAGCCCCTTTACATTATGAATAAATAATTTTGAGGACAATAATTGAGCCAATTCGGTTCTCCATTCAACAAGGATTTGACGTGACCAGCTGTCGAATTCCGCCAGAAGACTGAAAAGCAATGCCACGAAGATAACACAATCCAAGCCAATGAAGCCCAGAATTAAGGCAATGATACCATGGAGCCTTATTGCACCGTACAAGCAAAATACTGCCACCAAGATGAGCATCAATTTTATACCAGGAATTATGAACCAGTTGGCATTGTTCAAGATTTTTAGAAGAAGACGCAATTGACGGTAGATAGCTACTTTGGCTTTCATTTCCCTCAGGGCTTTAGATGTCAACTTTGATTCATTTTTTCTGAAATAAAGTGGTAATATAATTATGTTTAAATCAAATATATAGTAAGATAATTACAATTATTTCAAAATTATTGACAAAACATACTACATGCTTTCTTTGTTTTGAGTCTTAATTGGTACCTTAATTCACTCATGGCTATCAAAATGGGAGGGATGAATCCAAGCGTTGAAAATGCAAATGGGAAAGCAACCAAAACGTCGCAATTAAATATTAAGTGCGCTTGAATGAGAACGCATGGGATTCTTTGCCAATAGGGCAGCTGTTGTGGGTTTGACAGGAGTGAAGACAGCATTTCTGGAGATTCAGGTCTCAGTATAGCGCTCAGTGTAATTAAGAGGCAGTTGCCCAGAAATGCAAACATAAATAGCTTCATCAACAATGGAGTCCATTTAATTAACCTTGGAGTGGTTGAAGATGAGAGAACGTAAGATTCTAAAAATATTTGGTATTATTAGCACATTCAACTTCAAGAGCCTTATTAGTGAGACGCCAAGCAGGCTGGTCATAGATAGTACCTTTTGGAGGGCACGTAAATAAGACATTTGTGCACTTTTTGAAAAGCATGTAAGCCTGAGATTTTGAAGCTTTTCAAAAACATATAAATAGGACATTGCGTGCAGCTTTTCAAAAACATGGAAATAGGAGATTTTGCCGCTTTTAAAAAACATGTAAAGGCATTTGGAACCACCTTTTCAAAAACTTGTAAATAGGACATTTTGCACCTTTTTAAAAACATAAATCCAACACTTTGCACCATTTCAAAAACATGCAAAAATGTCAGGTGCTGCTCTTTTCAAAATAATGATTGTCATCATCTCGTTCATAATCTGTCCCTTCGTCTTGTGCGATGATGTTTTACACTTTTTTCGGGCACATGCATTCATAGCATATAATTAATATATTTTTTTTTAGCCTTACTTTCAAATTGATGGAACCAAAACGAAAACTGGTGAATATATTCCGGAAACTGGTCCTTTGATAAAAGGACCGAAGTTTGGTAGACAGATGCCAATGTCCAAACCAGAACCATGAATTGCATGTACACACGTCCAGCTTGACTAGAGTCTTCATTCAAGTGCACTTGAATGCACCGGACAATTACAAAAACATTGTAAGCAAATGTCAGAAATACGTTGAAGTACCACCCAAGCCGTCGCCATTTTGAGGAAGTGAGCTCAAAAGAGTTTCTTTCTTCATTCCAGCTGTAAGGAGTACAACCAAAGTAGGAGCCAATCGTAATTCCCTTGTTAATATATTTGACTATATTCGGTGTTAGCAGCTTCATTCTGGATCTTAAGGTTTAGATAAACAAATTATGGCTAGTTTCTTGCAAGAACAAATGTCGTGTTTAGAAAACATTTCTGTACAATATGAAATTTTCTTTAAGTCGTTGTCTACGTCTACCTTCAGTCGAATACTGGTACATACACAAGATATTGTCAGTCATCTTTTCAATGGAATTAAAAACTCTATTAAAATTCTGACGCAAGTTCGATCGTCTAATCTAATCCGTTCAACGTGACCTGGGTTGTGAGGTAAATTAGGTCGGAAAAGTGTGCAAAGTGGGCCAATTGCAATTGAATTAATGTGGAGACAGTAATACAAAGGGTAAAGTTGACAGTATTTACTACAATTACAGGTAGTAGATAGCAAACTTTATAATGATCACTCAATTAAAAACAATCGCGAAACTTGTCGGAAAACCGAAAGAGCGAGTTTACAAGTTATGCAAACAAAAGATAAGCGTACACACGAACTTGAGCCAAGTTTGCATAGCTGCAGAGAATAAATGAATCAATTCGATTGATTATATAATTTTCCGTTTTGTGAACCGGAGGGGTTTTGTAATAACCGGATAAATTCAAAGTAAAAACCATATAGTTAGTAGCCGGGTTGAAGCGAATAAATTGCGAAATCGGAAACCATGCATGTTTTGCCTATGCCAATAGTTTTACGTAAATACACGACTGCCTCTACTAATTTTATTACATAATTGAATTTTCCACTCTACTTGAGTTGACAGTTGAGTGCTATGCTTTATTTCCGCCTAAAAGATTTGGTGACGAATAATTTTGCAAATTCTTTACATAACTTTCAGAAATAATTGCTGGGTAGCCGACGAATATTTTTAAATGGCGTTCAACCAAACTGAATTTATTTCACTTAAAATGTTTATCTTTGACGTAACTACAATAACAAAAGATCAAATATATACAACTTAGAAGGACACTTTATTATCTACTGGCGTAATAACAAGGACAGCATTTCCGTTGCTGTTTTCTAGTTTACGGGTTGTGACGACACGATTGGCTGCAAAAGCGTCTGCCTCCACGAGAAGTTCCCCAAGAACGTCGTCCGTGCTAATGGCATCACTGTCATAGACTTTAAAGTGTAAATACTGAAAATATAAAAGCATAATAATATATTTAATTGTTATATTTATGCCCTATTACAGAATTAAATATTCTATTCCCTTCAGTTTACTACTAGGTAATTATTTTTGTTTCGGTTTTTCTTTTCAATGAAAATTTACCTGGTCAGTTCCTTTCTCTAAATTGGCGAATTCAAAAGTTTCGGTCCAATCGGGATTGTCAGTATTATCAATGACAGCGGAAGTGCCAATGAGATGATTAGTGCCTTCCTTCCCACGTCTCCATGACACTTCGACGTATGGGTCACTTTTACCGTTCAATTGATCCATGCGGGGCAAGTTTCTTGAAGGAAAAAATTTTGTTTTAATTAAAATCTAACACTAGTTATTTACGAAGTTAGTAATTTGTAGTTCAGTCTGATTAACTTATTAGGAACTGGGGAACCATGGAAAGGGTGCTTTACAAAAATGTTTAATTCTATAAATTGACTTTTTCAAAACGGTCAAAACTAGTAAATAACACCTTTTCAAAAGGGTCAAAACTAGTAAATAAAACTTTTCCAAAAAGGGCAAAACTAGTAGATAACACTTTTTCAAAACGGTCAAAACTAGTAAATAACACTTTTCCAAAAAGTGCAAAACTAGTAAATAGGTAACACTTTTTCAAAAGGGTCAAAACTAGTAAATAACACTTTTTCAAAACGGGCAAAACTAGTAAATAACACTTTTT
>JAQFZC010008488.1:0-10131 GCA_034695205.1 Dicyrtoma fusca | reverse complement strand
ATTTTATTATGATGTGCAGTACCTATACAGGCTGCCAAGGGGCTTCCTAATTATGACGTCATAGAAATGACATTTTTGAAATTTGTAAATATCATGTTTTGCTCTTCTTGAAAACGCTAAAATCTATATTTGCTCTTTTTTAAAATAGGATACCTATTGTGTTGTGTTAAGCCTTTTCGAAATGTTAAAACCCTGATTTTCGTTGTTGGAAAAGGCTAATTTATTGCTTTGAACCTTTACAAAATTTTCGAGTTCAGATTTGCTTTTTTTTTTAAAAAGAAAAAAGCTGTCCCAGCCCAAATTGTATTACTTCATATCTGCAAGGCTTCCGACCGGGTCTCTCTGTTTTGGTTTTGGCTGTGGCAATCCAGATACCTATTCAACATTCAAGGCTCACGTTTGAATTGCATACAAGTGCAAGTGGTAGAAATAAAAATGGAAGTGTGAGGGACTCTGTAGTATGTATTCCTATTCCTTAGAACCACTTCCAACATCAGCTATCGTTAGTTTTGAGAAATTGCAGGGGCAAACGTAGCTGAGTGCAATAGCCATGCATACAGTTATGCAGCTTTCATTTTCACCGTTGGAGGAAATATGAAAATTGGTGTTTGTCTCTCGCAGAGTCTCATAGTAAGTCGATATTGATCCGGAAAAAATACTCAAGGAGCGTGCAAGTGTGTAAAAGAGTGAATTATATTTTATTCTTTGTTCCCCTCATGCTTTTTATTTTCACTTTCAGCTCAGCCATTCATCCATCCCATTCCAAAACAGACAGAGGAGAGTAATCGTAGTGACTGCAGTTGCAGTTGCAACTGCACTGCTGTTTTTTCTCAGGGAACCAAATCTATAGTACAATCGCTAAATAATGTTAGCTCAATACACGGAACATAGACCAGAATTTCTTTCAATAGTAATTCCTTTGCCCTGTTCTTGGCACTGACATTGACAGTATAGGTATTTTCTCCATTCTTCTTTCTATCAGTGTATTGCGTATGCGGTAGAATTTGAAGTTTAGATGGTTGTCAACCTAGGGTAAGGCAGGAAGACTAAGGAGCTGTTTATTCTACAGGCATTGTTGTAGAACTATTTAAATTATGTGTCTCATCATATGAGCCTGAAAATTTGAGATATGGATGTACCTACATTTTACTGATACGTACACACACTCAAAAACATCTACCAAATCGTCGTACAATATGCTCTGCACGTCCTGGTACAAATACAGATAGCCGGGGACATTTTTCTTGAACACTGCCTGCACTGGTGTTACTCTCCGTGAACAATTTAGAAGTAGAAAGAAAACGGCGGAGGATCGGTGAGCTAAATGGATGTGGCATGTAGTTGGATTAGTGGGGGAAAGGGGAGAAAGAGACAAGGGTGGCTGGCTCTGCTGTAACAAATTACTTCTATGCAGACAGTGTCTACGTGTCGAAAGGGAAAAAGGAAGAGAAAAAAAATGTATTATTTTTACTTTGCTGGGGAAAACAAATTGGAAATCTTGAATGTGTCGTCGCCGCCTCATGGATCACAGTAGGTGTAAAAAAAACTTTAAGAGTCGGACTCAACCACACTATTTTTCTTTCGAAAATGGATTTTCGAAGCATAATTCGATATATTCAGGTGCATTGCTAGATCGCTTTGCTGAGTATTTTTTGATACTATAACTATACTGAAATACAGCTAACCACGTGTTTTGCTTTAGGTGTATATATTCATTTCATATTTAATAATACTTCTGTAAATTCATATTCGAGTTTTGTGAGCAGTGATATATACAAGTTAAGCTGTCGAGTAGTATCAAGAAATGGGGAGAGAGAGAGTGAAGAACTAGGGAAACGGTGAAAACGTGTGAGTGAGTTTATTAAGAGGTTCACACTTGGAGGATAACAGTCAAGAAAAATGAAATTTAACATCTAATTGGATCGAATATGATAATGATTAGTTGGCTGTTGGCAGTTTTCATGCTGAGTTGTGGCTAATCGAGTCGAGCTGATGATCGTAGATGTCACGGCTCCCTGTGAAAAATGTGACAGCATTATTTAATGAGAAGGAAAATCCTAGGAGTTCAAATAGGACTTGCCGTGCTGAGCGTCCATTGTTTGTATTTTGTACGATTATTTTTTTTTCATCTCTTGTCTCTATTCTCTATCTGTATACCTAGATGTGTATGCGTGTTCGTTCCTTTCGTTCCTTGTGCAGTTAGTTACTTGCGGTGTAGTGCGTAGTGGAGATTGTGCTGACTTTGCACTGTTAATTTTATTTCTTCCTTATTTGCTGTTGCAGATGCTTTTTACTTTTGTTTGTTTCCATTTGCCATGTTTTGTTTCGATTTTTTCTCCATTTGATTTTCGAGTCTTCTATACCATTGCATTGCATTGGCATTTGATGGTAGGATGATTGGATTAGATAGATAGGAGGAGATTATTTTTTGTGTCTTAATCTCGCAGTATCGAATTCCACTTTGAATTCCTTTTTGAGTTGGCCTTCCTTCCTTACTATATTTGCAGCAGAGTAGCCTAGTACTATGCATTGCATTGCAGTGGGATCCAGTGCAGTGCAGCGCAGCCATTGTACCAGTACTACAATTGCGATTTAGTGGAAGAGAAAACAAGTTGACTTTGACAGGAGAACTTTTCTTTGTCATTAATATGGACTGTCATAATTATTTGATTGGATTCGGCTTTAATTTCAAAGAGCGTGCGTAGTCCTTTGTTTGTTTTGTTAGTTGTATTCTCTGTCCATGTAGAGCTACGCCACTGCACAGGGTAGCAATACAAAAGGGAGCACCAATTGTTAGTGTGGTACTTTTGCATATAATACGCAGTTTGACTTTCAACGGTTTCTCATGCTCATGACATTGTCGATAAATATTTGGACTTGATTGGGATTTCTGACAGTGAATCGGGAAAATGAGCATGCTTGGGAAATGAATGGAAATGCGTGTACAGCAATGACATGTTTTCTTCTTCAACTAACACTAAAGCCCATGAGTGCTGAAAGGGCAGGATTAGTGTATGCGATGTTGGGTGTGATTCTAGAATTAAGTCAGGATTTGACGGAATTATAAATTTTTGAGTATTCTTAGGTCCTGCATAGTTTGTCTATTGAATAGTCAGTACTTTCTGTTGGAAAGCATGCCAATACTGACTTACTGACATGGCTGTAGTTTTGGCGCGCTCATTATTAAAAATCAAAATTGCAATAATTCAAATTTTTGACTTTCGCGTTAGCTTTAGCACTAGTCCATGTGGATACTGATAATTAGGTGATAGAAGGAATGGATTGTGTTCCATTGCATTGCATTGCATTGGGTAGGAGTGTCCATAGGTTTCACCTAAACAGCTTAAACTTGTTTACATTTTGTTCGAGGCATGCCAATTATCTGTAATCTGTAATATTTCAAATATCTTGCATTCAAGCGTGGTTTTCCGATCGTGTGCCTACGTACTGCACATAGTTATCACTGCAGGATATGTATACGAAGCAATAATTGTGTTGAATACGCACGTAAACGTAAGGAGCTGCCAACATAGTATTTTAAGGTGATGATGGTACCGTCTTCTGTGACTGTTCGTGTTGACTGTGTGACTTGTCTCAATTAAGTAGCTAGTCCCTGTTGTTTTAATGATGTCTGTACTTCAGTATCGGTAGTGTGCTGGCTGTCATTGTCAGACACTGTTAATTACACAACAAATCTTGAGTTAGCTGCTACTGCTACTAGCATGTAACCTGTCAATTTAAATCGTTAAATGCATGTTGTCATTAAACTACTTAACAGTTTGACGTGCGATAATAGCAGTATATAATAATGTGTATAGCACTTATAATTACATGCTTTAAGGGCTGTTTTTCTCGCTTCCGTACTGATAAGAAAAAAAATGGAATGAAAGAAAGTGGCTAATAAGTATTATGTTATGTAAGTGTGAGGTTACACTGGCGATGGGATTTGACAGTTGCTTCAAGTTATAATAAAAATCCGAGTACGTGTGGTAGCGTTGTATGAAGGAGCGTGTTTATTTAATTTTGTAATTTTTAAGGAGCGGTGCTATAATTACGATTATAATAAAAAATCTGTGACTACTTAGTACTTAACCTACCTATACTCACCACTCTGTTTTTTTTTGGGGATTTGTTTTCAGATTGTGCAGAAAATGGGAGTCGAAATAATAGGATTTCATATCCCATTCCAGCCCAAGGCAGACCACGATTTTGTGACCCCAACCTAAGCTACATGGATCGGGTTGTGATGGAGATTGTCGAGACGGAGAGGATGTACGTGAATGATCTCCAAGAAATTATTTCGGTGAGTTAATCTAGATTATTTTAAACGACTTGGCTTGCACATACGTCATTATGTAGGTTCGTACCCACGTATTTTAGCTCACATTCTTAGATTCATATCAAAACACATTACCTCGTAGGTGAGGAAGCATTTTGACGCATACCAGCGATCTATTCATGATTTTGACATAAATCCCACGTATATACTTTTTACACATTGTTTTAAAACCTGTTTTGTAGCCTTTTAAACCTGTTTAGCAATTTTCAAAAACATAAAAAACTGATACTTAGACATTTTTTAAAAATAGTAAAATTAGCATTTACATTTTTTCAAAAATTGTAAGTCTGAATTGTTCACTTTTGTTTCAAATTGGTTTGTAAAATGTTGTTGCCATAAACGGGTGGATGGACTTACCCCAAAATGCTTCTTCATCCACGACATAAACCTACTTGACTTTTGAGTGCCTTGTAGGAGATAGAAATTGCGATGGTGGACCGATGCGGTGCTCTGTTATGTTTTCTCACGAGTCCACGCTCATTCACATGCTTTATTGTGATATCTCTTTACTCTATACATGTATAATGTATGATCTCTCGGGGCTGTTGTTCCATATTTCACAAATTTTGTACACTTCCCTGGAGTGCTAGTGCAGTTGGGTTTTCATGTAAACTTGATAAAATCGCACCAAACAGAAACAGAAGAAGGAAAGGATTTCACTCGGCGCTCCCTTTCAGTCATCACTAGAAGGACGTTTGTCGCGTTATGTGAAACCAAACTTTGAGCTGTCAGAGTAGAAATTTACTTCCTTCCTTCCTTCTGTGCATACATACATAGGTAAAATGCACGCCGCTTTGTGAAAATGTTTGGGATTTAGATTTTGAGGGAAAGAGCTGCTGATGCTATGTTTTTGATGGAATTCTAGAGTGAAAGACAAAGACTTGAACGTAAATGGGGAAGGAAATGAATTTTATCAATTTTAATCTAGCAGGGCTATGACTTCCCTTTATTTTCATACAAGCACTAGGGTTTCTTTCTGTCCATGTACGTAGATTGGATTCTATAGATAGATGCATTCGTAGTGCATTCTATATAGGTATACGTATTATTCACCTTGAAATGAAAGTGGCAGCAGCCGGCAGACTTTCAGCATTTTCCCATGACTACCAAAGTACATAGACTGCTGAGCTTTTCAGTGAAGCTGTCGCTGGTTCAGGTTCAAGTCCTGGCACTGTGTCTGTGCCAATTCGATTGGAAACCAACTCCCTCCTTTTTGGAAAACTCGTTCTCTTTTATTTTTTGTCTATTTGGAGGATTCGTCTTCTAAAACGAGAGTTATTTGGAAATCTTATAGCTAGAGTAAAAGCATTTGTTTTTCTTTCCCAATGTTTTTACACTCCACTGTATTATAGGTATCACCTATACAGGGCCTATCTGTATTTTAAGTAGATTGGTGTTCGGTGCTACGTATTGGTTGTATATTTAGAAAGTAGTTTCAAGAGTTGCTCCATTAGATTAGTTTTGTATACACATATAGACAAAAGACACATCAAGGATGGGGAATACAGAGAAAGGAAGGCTTTCTTAAACACCTTCCCTTCGATTAGATTTTAAGGAGCTCTGATCCGGAATGAAAGCCTGTTTAATGTTTCCAAGTTAAGGGAGCATTAAAGCATCTGGGATCTCATCTACGTTTAGTAGTAAATGGTAAATGGTACGTGCAGTTTGTACATAAATCGGAAATCTTGTTGAGACGAAGAAGGGAAAGGGGTGTGGAGCTTACAGGCTAATATTCCAGCATATTTATGTAAGCTATATGTATAGGCAGGGATGTACCATATAGGTTTGCGTAGTGGCTTAAAGATAGACGGAGTCTTTAACTTGGCTAGCTTTGCTTTACCTTGCCTTTTATACTGATGGAAGTCGTCACATTGGGGTCGTGTCGAGTCTCCTCTGTTCCTGCGTCTTCGACTTGGAAATTTTGAAGCAGACTCAATCCCTCCGGGAGGACAGATGCTCCATGATAAAAATTGCATGAGATTCTAATGTGTCTGTAGCTAAAGGCTTCCTCAAAAATCCTACTTTTTTTGGGGGGCTGGTATCCGTATAGCAAAGGAAAGTATATCATACTGTAGCCCCATGTATGTAGACATGTGTTAGAAAAGTTTACATACTTGTGACATGACTTGGTGGCATTTCTGTCATGCTCATATTTATACATGGATAGTTGGCTCTGCGAATAGACTTTTTTTTATCTGTATTCTTTCTGCGTGCCCATGTATTTGTAGGTATTTTTGATCCTTACAGGGATTTATTTGCTTTATATGTGTGCACAGTGTGAAAGTGCAAGACCTTTTATCTTCATTTTATAAACATATGTAGCTTGTCCAACTCAACTGTCCTTCATAAATTATGTATTTTTGATAAATTGCAAACAGTGGTATCAAGTAGAACAACGTGCCTACATTTTTAGCAAAGAACGTGTTAGTTTTAAAAGTGAGCAAATAGGAGGTTTTGCTTTGTAAAAATGGACTGTAATGTGCCTACTGTATTTCAGTGCAGTGCCTAACACCCTCAAGGCTTCAGGGACTATGTATGTAGGTAGTACCCACATTTGTGTGGTATTTTGCTTAGGCAGTATATTTTTTGACAGTTTTCAGTAGACTTTGACTTTACCTTGAAAAAGATGGTTAAGTACCCACATGTACGATCATCATTGGAGAAAATGAAATTACGAGTGAGCAAATGTTAGTTGAGTGAAAAGGTATGAAGGGAATTGTCGGTGCTGACATATGAATGGCTCTTTGCCTCTTTTTCACAGCACCATAACCATAAATGCATGGAAGTACTGGAAGTGGAAAGGCATAAAAAGAGGCATAATTTCTCCTATATTTGGTCATGGAGTTAACACATACACTCTGCACATGCCAGCGCCAAGCAGACACATCTCAGATCAGAGAGGAAAGTCAGGAACGTTAGGGAGAGATGCATACATGGAATGAATCTACAGTATGCTGTATGGACCATGTATTGAAAAGGAATTGGTGGTGAAATGAAATGAAAACATGGAGTTATTCATGGCAACTCCCTCACCTTTTTTGAATTATTATTTGACAATCTTTTGACTCTGCACACTCTGTTTGAAATACAACACTGCACTGGCCACTAATACCAATGTAATTCTTGCAGTTTTAGATCCAAACATTCAGATATCGCATTGGTCTCGCTCGGAGCTCTTGCTATACCTAGATTAAAATGAATTCGTTGTATCCAGCTTCGTACAATGTAGATCCTTGGTTTGATAGCAGAAGCAGGCTGATAAATACATAATATTTTGTTGCCACTTACAAAACTGTTTTTTGTCTGCCTGCTGCTGTTTTTGCTCCTATTCTACAATTTGAGATGAGAATATTTCTGTCCGAATCTGGAAGTTTGTGATTTTATCAAAGAAAGTCCTTGAGGGATTCATATTGACGGGCTGATATCCCTGGTGTAGGGCTTCAGGGTCCGTAGATTTTATTAGGTATTTTGTACATTGAAATCGTCATTGGAATTTCAAATCTCTGCATTCATTACTGTCCTTCAGTAGGCTATAGCTGTTGTTCGGGTGGCGTGGCTTGGCGTTGCGTTGGTGTGAATTCATGATATTTCGGTGTCCCTTGGAACTACATACAAGTTAGAAATCGGACGCAAGTTTTGTCTGTGTACAGATAAGAATGTACAAGATTGTTAGTATCCCCGTTATTATCGTTACTTTTGTTCTTGTTATTGTTATTGTTGCCGAGACGAGAGGAGAGCAGAATGAAATAGGATTCATGTTTTCTTATGATTATGTATGATGATAATGATGGAGGGATTTACATAATATGAGGGTCGCTGGAGTATTTTTTTCCAGTCAAAAATTTCTAGAGCGTGATTCATGTTTTTGAAAAAAATCAACTACTACAACCTACCTACACATACCTAATACTAATGTAGTATGCATTCTGTCAGTGTTCACCGTCCAACTAGTTAGATGCTCGTGTTAAAATAGAACGTACAGGCAGGTATGTAGGTATTTATTCTAGTATGTATATACAGATTGGGAGCTTTCCAACTATGATTTCATAGAAATGGCATTTTTGAAATGTGTCTGTTAGTACAATATTTTGCTCTTTTCCAAACCTTATAATCCTAGGAAAGTTGCTTTCTGAAAAAGGCAAAATTTGTCGTTTTACATTTTTTCAAAATGTTCAAGTTCTGATTTACCTTATTTTGAAATAGCTTTCCATTCTCAAATTCTATGACGTCATAATTGCAAGTCTCCTTAGTATAGAACAATAGGCAGAGAGCACCGGTAAGCGGAGTGGGTTGGTTAGTAGAAGATATTACAATCAGCATCAACATAATTTTATCGAAACGATAACCTTAAGGGCTAATGGGGTGTAATGATTGTATGTTGGAAGGATGGGCTATACAATAGGATGTTCGCGTAACTGTATGACGGGGATGCGATGGTAATGCAATGGTGATGGTTTGTCATGCACGACGGATTGAAGGAATTTCAAATTAGTTTTCTTCTGACTTACGTTAGACACTTATTACAGCTACAGCGGAGTTCTTGTTCTTATTCCGTAACTTGCTGTCTGTATTGTATGCATTGTGAGCTTTTTAGTATTTATTTTGTGCGAGGGCTCTCCATAGTTCTAAGTTGTAAAAGCTAATAAAATGTGGGTAGGATTGTATGTAGAATAGAATAGTTTAGAGTCTGGATACTGTTTTTCATATTGAATCATCCTTTTTATCTACACCTATAGATAATTACGAGCATAAAATAAAATTACAAAAGGTATATAGGAAATGTATCAAATCTTGAAATGAGTTGTTGAATTTTTATCCAGGACCAGCATGCTAACCTGTCTACGTGTAGCCCGATGTATAATACTACATCCGACTAATTTTTTTAAGTTTTTTGTGCGTGGATTCAATCTAACAACTGGCCGCTCACATACCTACCTTCATCTCATCTCATTTCATGTGAAGATTAATCGTTGAACAAATAAAAGGAAATTCCAAGTGCCCATTATCATTATCACTACCATTATCCCGACTTCCTGACATGTACAATGAATTTTTAATTGGCAGGTTAGTTAGTGGTTTCCATGTTAGTCTGTTAGTGGTGTGGCTCGTGATTCACTTATTCCTCTTTCTTTTCTTTTTTTTTATTTAAATGTTTCGCTTCGAGCCGGGCAACTATTTCATGTTCAGTTTGGCTGAGATATTCAGAGTTTTAATGCGGTTTTTATTATTAACCAACTGATGTAAATGGAGGTAGACTCTTCAAGCTTCATGGTATACATACAGTCGGGAATAAAGACTTTATGCTGGTTTCTGTTCAAAATTTAAATAGGTAGGTAGGTATCGAGTATCTGTAAAGCCGTATTTCCATTCTAATACCGTATTTACCTACGCATACCTAATACAGCAATTGACATGACGCATGTTCAGAAGGGCCTTGCTAAAAAAAACTGATTTGATTACCGGCTTTAGGTTATAAAGCCGAACATAGTTTTCGAGAGCTTGATCAAGCACTTCGAGTTGGAAAGTTTACATAGAACATGTCTAATAAAGCTAACCTTCTTGGGTTAACAGCACAATGATGAATTGTTATAGAAACATAATATGAAGTTTTTAATTTTTAATCCAGTCCTTGTAATTTGACAGGATGGAGTGAGTAGTATGTATCACATGAACTAAATTTGTTTCCCTTGTACTTTTACACTTTTACAAATACACTTACCGTAAATTCTCTAATAATATACCGGGGTATTATTAACTCAAAGAGTTCTGGCACTGGGGAGTTATTAGAGGGG
>JAQFZC010008487.1:0-10132 GCA_034695205.1 Dicyrtoma fusca | reverse complement strand
ACAAAGTTACCAGAATGCTTTTGGTCTGTAAGAGGCCAGTTAGAAGATAAAAAACAAGGGCGCAGCCCTTGTTTTTTTGTACTGATAATTTCTCATGATGCTGTGTAATAGGGCCATCGTACATACGAAAAGTGAACAATTATTCTAGGATTCACTGGGTTTTCATCAATTTGTTTCTACCTTCTTACATAATTTAGGGAAAAAATTAAAAATGCAGTTACATGTTCATATGATACACCGTTGGTACGCCCTTGAAAAATAGATTCAGAAAACAAAAAGGTCGCCGCACGTACATATGTGGGCATCTTCATGGTCAAAATCCCCAATTTGTGGTTTTAGTATGTACACACATCTATTTCTTACGGGCGGGCGAAAGTATAACATTTTATATGCAAGCGTACCACCAATTTATATCTATCTTCTCTCGTTTCTCTCATATTCGTAAACTAAGTAAAATTACCGCTCCGAAATTGTTCGTGCAGGCACCCCCGAGCTGGGGTCCCACTGTTTAAACGTAAACAATGGTAATTCGAACGTTCGGGACATGCATATCGTTGGAAATGTCTTTTCGAGTAGATTACCCATCCGGAATAGTCAAACCAAATATCCCCTTAACATGGGGTTCATTGGAGGCAAACATAAGCATACCAATTACCCTTGCAAGTAAACAATAATGCACGCCGTTACATACATACATCCCAAAAGGTTCCTTCCCGCGCATACCTGCTTACCACACTCCCCCAGGGGAAAATCGACTACCCCTCCCATTGAATTGCAGAGCCGGCCATGCGCTGTTGTAAAGTAACAGCGAGGAATGAACGACATGCGCCGTAGGCCTGTGGTCTGTAAGAGACCAGTTAGACGCTGTATTCTACCTTTTCGATGAGATTGTGGCCGTAATTATTTTTACTATAAATATTTTTTTCGAATGTAGAATACTAGAAATTTTGAACTACTCCTTCTGCACCCCCGGGAGCTTTAAACTCGATCTCGTTACAGCCAAGTTGGTGGCACAAGTCATCTCCTAGGTCAGGTCAGGAGATTGCCTTCACTGGTATTACGTATGGGCCCATTTTAATAAATAGCGTTAATTCGCTCAGACAAATGAAGACCATTGTTTGGAATGTGTTGGCTTGGGGACTGTTCACAACTATAAAAGCGGTGTCTTGACAGCCGTTAGTGATATTATTTGCTGCTTCAAATTATTAAGGCATAAATAACCGAGCTGGTTAATATTAAATAATTACTTTATCATTTAGAAGTAGCATATTCATAAATAATACAATAGCATTAGTATTCGGTAGCAGTACGCAGCAGTGAAATGTGGCGAGAGAACGTTCTCACAACAGCATAGCAGTGAGAACCACTGATATAGCAATGTCCAACCGTCCATTCCAATGCCGATAATGTTCTAATACTACTCTGCCTTAAAGTTCCAGTGCTCTGTCTAACTCCTCGTCATTCGTCAATAGTTTCATTTATTTTCAACATTTTACATCGATATAATTATTACAGTTTATTTATTTTTATTTATTTTATTCAAAATGCAACAATTTATTAAATTATCGCAGTTGCAGCTCCAATGTTCCCGTTGCTGTCGATATCAAGGACATTTCTGAAACTTGATTATTCTTTGTTCTTTTTGCTTCAAATGGCTCTAACTTTCATACTCCAATCTTTTTAAGTAGTACAAAATGACCTTACTTTTCTTCAGTGGTGGTTGATTTTCTTTCTTATTACGATTATTTTATGGGAGGGTCTAACTTCAAGTGTAGGAATACTCAGGAAATCTCAATTCGTATTTCCATCCCTGGGAAATCAATAAATAGTTGGAATCACCATATGAGAAAATGATTGTGTTATTAATTTGTATCTGTCCTTGTAGCCTGAAATTCAGGGGCCCTGTGGCCTTGTCCACAGGCTTTAGGTCCTAAAACCCTTGTAGCCTACAACGTATAGATGTAAAGCTTTATTTTATTTATGTAAAGGCAGTGTTAAAAGTACTGAACTATGTAAAAAACAAAATTATTGCCAGATGATGAAGGGTAAAATTAAATTATGTAATACTGACAATCAGTTTAAATGTAATCAGTAGAACTGGTGGAGGTGCATTCCCAAAGCTTCTCAGGCCACAGTATGCCTTCTAGAATTATTGTATAATTAATAGAAACTTTGGAGCATATACTTCAAACTATGGTTAATGGGCTCGTCGCATTCCAAATACATAGTGAAAATAAAAATCCATTTGTAATTAGGTATTAGCATAAATTTCTTGTTTCGTTTCGTAACTGTCACAAATTTTGGGCGAGGGTCGGAACTGAAACTGAAATTTACATACCTTAGGATGCTAGATATTCGTAGAGTGCTGCTCACTGATGAACTACTCTTTTACAGCATAAGAAGTCGATAAAGTTTCTGTCACTTTGCGATCGGAAGTCGAGTGCGGTTTTCCTTATGAGTGACTTTCATTACCAGATGAACTTTGTCAGGCGCTTTCACGTTTTTCGCTACTTTCCCTATCAAAATCGTGTTCACCCCTGATCTTAGTTTTAGCACTCAAGATTAATGACTTCATAAAGATAACTAAATCATTCTCCTCAATCTAATCACTCAACTTTCTGCATAAAGAACTCGACTGGGGCTTAAGGAGCAAAATTACGTATTTCCAAATTATTGTGCCGCAGCAGCAAGATATAGATATCAGGGGGTGGGACGAAAGAGATAAGAGAATGCTATAAAGGACGAAGTGACGTCCCAGTTAAATGTTGTGCTGGCGGTATGTGCAGGACTACGACTGGTGGCTGTGTTGGCGAAAAGGGATTTGCAATCGAACAACATTGGATCATCAACTAACTCACTCTCTCTCACTCACCCGCTCTCATTTTATCTAACCGCATTTCCACAATTCAGTCAATAACAAAGTATTCACAATTAGCTAGTGACTCTCTGGCCATTCTTTTTCAGACACACGCATAAAATTCCAACGATCAACTAACTGTCGTTTCCATTCTCGCACGCTCACCATTTGAGCTTTGCCATCTCTTCCCAGGATTAGGATATCTGGGTGAGGTTACCCAACGGAGCTTTACAATTGGTATATGAATGGCCAAAAAAGTCGAGTCGAACCGCACAACACCTAGATTTATACGAGCCTCCACAGTGTCGCTTATTTAGTACCTGCATCTAATCATTTGTGCATGACTTTAGATTTGTTCGGCGACGAATTCCTTTGTCGTGGAGCAACTACAACTGGCGGGTGGAATAACATTACGCGATAGAATTATCGGATTTATTTCATCGATAGTCCGTCGATCATCCTAGTGGTTAATAAAATTGCGTCAGTTTGCTTCTTAAATCACGTTGCATATATCGTGTATGGGCATCAAAAGTATATTCTGTAATATGTACATGTCTACACGTCTTGTAGTTTTTACTTTTTCGATACAAATTACGTATCTCCCACGGCACGATTCGCACAAAAAATACTTGCAAATTTACGGCAACTGAAGAAAAAAAAAGTAACTGCACGACTCTAATAATGGAACTGGAAGTCGAAGTCATTATGAGCTGACTTGGAGTTATCTGTGCAGTGAGAGGAAAGTGCCAAGAGTAAAGAACACTGCCTAAAAGTTAAACTTGTTCTTTCAGTCCTTCTTTTGTATCATTAAAATTCACGGCAATAATGTGGAATGGAGAAAGTCTTTGCGAAGGGAGGGGCCTTTCAGATTTTAAGTTGTGGAAATGTTAAAAGTTTGTTAGTGCCCCAAATATTTTGGCTGGAATTTTAAAGCATGTTCTTACTTTTTTGAAAAGTGAATACAATTTACACTTTTGGAAAATGTAACATCATGCTTTGTATCTTTTAGGAAACTTCATTCAATATTTTGGACTCCAAAAATGTAAATACGATGTTTTTCTGCTTTTAAAACATTTGGTATCTTCTACAAAACTACAATAAACTACGAGGGTTTGATGCTTCATAAAGATTGTGTTTATCCTTTTCTACTTCTTTTAAGAAACTGTAAAAATGTTCCGGAATTTTCAGGAAAATTAAACACCAAATTTTCCACTTTAAAGAGTGTAAAAATCAAAGCTTACTATTTCCAAGCCATATTTTAACCGTATATTTGCCATTTGAAACGGGCAAATATAAAGTTTCACCAAGCATGCGTTGGTATAGCGTGATTTAAATACTCCCGAAAAACAAAGAAATAAAATGTGTCCCGTAATATTTTAAAGGTCCCAAACCCTGCACATGAACCTGAACAAGTACTTTTACTATCTATAGCCGTCTGTATACAGGATCCATCCATCCATTCTATTTAATTTGGTTCCCATGAGAAGAAGGTGAGTGAATTTATTGAAGTATTTTTGGTAGGCTGCCAACGTGGGCTGAGATTCTTTGGAAGTAAGTTGCGGTTGTATTGAGAATTGAGAGTTGAGGATTTCCAGAGGTTTCAACAAAAATTTATTTAATTTTTTCAGTTGGTAGTCATAATCATAGGTCATTGCTCATAATAATTAGGTATGTTATTTTTTATCGTGCGAGCAGGCAGAAGGGAAGTATTAGACTCCCTTCGCCAAATCCACTTGCGAGCCACAATCAAGAAGCCAGCTGGTTTTATGTTGAAGCGGACGCGAGCATTATACCGTCCATTCTCGATTAGTCGCCAAACAAAACTTTATCTGCTTTGAACTTATATAAAACGTTAATTTAACGAATTCGGTACTTTTTATAAAATGTGTTTACTTATTGCTAACACAGTTTTGCTAGATTAAATACTTGCAATAACATAATAATTAATTCAATAATAATAAAGATTTTTCGAATTATTGGAAAAATCTCTGTTACAGCCATAGATGTACTAAAAGTGAGTCTAAGTAAAGGTTGTTTAGATTTCAAATGGAGTTATGTATAATACAAAAATGCTGTATTAAATCGGCGTTACAGTATACGTAGTACCAGTAAAAGTCGTTACACTTACGATTAGTCAAACCGATAGCTTCGAAGGCGTATTCTTGGAATTGTATATTTGTTTATTGTCTTTAAAGTGGTTCGGTTAGGTGAACAACATGTGAAAACATTTGAATTGCAAATGGTTTGGTGTGTGGAATTATGTAATTATTTAAACAATTAATGGTGTCAGTTTAAAAATAGAGCTTTTTTTATACAAATCAAAAGTTTTGAATTTATTTGCACGAAATATAAAGCTTCACTGTAAAAACTATAAAATATAAATAGCTTCGTAGAAAACTAATCAGGAAATTACATTAGTAGGACGTCTTCAGTAAATGTATTTATCTGTATTAGAAACTAAAGCCCCTGTAGCTGGAACTTTAAGAGCACGAGAGAGCTGCTGCATGACCACTGACTCGATCCTGATGCATTATCATTATTCTAGATGCGTCATTCTCTCCACGTATTTAGTGCCTAATGCTGTCTGTCTATCGTCTACGGTCCACACACAGTCATTTATACATTGAAAAATTGGCTAGGGCATTAAGGTCGAACGAGTAGTAAGTATATTCACGTACACGAGATCCAGGACTAGTCAGAACTACCAAATAAATGAAAATATTTAAAGGTCATTCAGTGAGAAAAAATTCTTTCTACCCAAAGAAAGCCCTCTGTCTTTTCAAGCTCAGTTAGAGTTGTAGTTACAGGTCTAGTCTATTTATATCATTGGTTCTTGACATTCGTTGACAACAATTTAAATGACTTTTGAAAATAAAAGAATGAGTTGGTTTTACAAAATGTCATTTTAACCAATTTTCACAATATAGTCGGTTAAGGGGAAAGGTATAACTTTTCAAACCCATAATGATGTATGATTTATTCCTTTCAAGGGCTTTCTGCGGTTTGCTTTCTTGTGGTTGAAAAGTGTTCGACACTTTTAAATGTTCTTGTTTTCAAGAGTACACCAGTTGTTAGAAAACTTTAAAATTAATTACGTTAGTTAAATTATGACATTTGGTGCAGTAGAAAATAGTCGTATGTTGTTTGTAACAGTCGTCCCAGTTCGCTTCCAATAACTATGTTTAGAGAGAATTTCCTAGTCTTACTTTCAATAATTAGTAGCTTGGCAAAAGTCGATTGTTTCCTACGTTGCTAGGACCTTTTCCTTGTATCAGAGTTGAGTCCTGAAAAGTGAGAGTAAAACCAGAAGGAGGTTAGAAAGACAACTTGGAGTGTGTGGCAGCATGAGAGTTACGGAGAAAAGGAAGCTCATCTAATGGAAGTGAAGTACAGTGGAGTTCAAGAGGGACAAAGTTTATTCAAGTGTAAAGAAACTGTTAGTTGGCTCATGGTCACCAAAGGAAAGGCAAAGAACGGAAACTCAGGTTTGGAAAGTAGAAAAGTCGAATTTTTGCAAGAGAAAGAGAAGAAAGCAAAGTGAAAGGGAAGCGCTAAGGAGATGGTAATCGCCTTTTGCCTTTCTCATGTATCTCCAGGATTTGTCAGAGCACGGAGAGGAAATGTTCCCGAGCTTTTCTCCACAACTATTTCACTTTTTCTCTCATGAAATCATTTTTTGGTAAATGAGATATTTTTTTCTTGTCCCTTTTCTTTCACGCGTTACAACTTACACTCGGCACAAATATATGTAAGGGAATGCTGACGTACATATTTCATAGCCTGACTTAAGTTGGAAAAAAAATTTTATAACAGAATTCGCCAAAATTGACTCTAGTCCGGGGTTCACTGCACTCCCGCTTTCAGCATAACATCCAAGTCCTCTAGGATTAGGATATTGCGATGTCTTCCTTTTCCGAAACCCGATTTCCCAGATTTCAAACTCAGGTGCTCGTCACAATGCTTCACCTGACCTACGACATCCCACCACTTGTCGCCGCCATTTTGTCCTTTCAACTTTGACCTCGCATTAACCTTTATCTTTTTTGTCCTCGGGTATTTTTACCTGCATACTTTTTACCCCAAACTGTTGTCATTAACAATGTTATCCCGAACTTTTTTATCTTCTGTAAATACAGCCTCGAGGGGAGAACCATTTGAGCAACGAAACAAGAAGGACGGACATTACTAACCCAGGTGATAAACTACTCTACAGTAGACAATTATATTACATTTTAGACTTACAAAATATATTTACATACGTAAGATTTTGTGGAAAACTTAATTCTAATATATCATAAAAGCGCTTAATAAAGACAAAATAATTATTACGAAAAATTGTAAAAACCCTAATAATTGTTATAATTTAATATTACACACACATTTACGGACAGGAAACACGCCGTGCAAATATAAAGAAATATTGTGCAAACATGGCAGAATGATGACAGTGAGTATGATTATTATTACTCCGAATACAGTGAAGAGGAACTGCAGATGATTCTAAAAGACGATTTTGGAGAATGGATGTACGAAAAACTCTACGATACTCAGCATATAAACAGGGTGCACTCCAAAAAATAGCAGTGATGAAAAAGAAAGCATTGTCTACAATACAACCAATCCTAACCCGCATTTTGACAATTGAAAAAACACTTTTTAAGTAAAAATGTACAGCGTTCCCCGTGATCAAGCCATTGTATAAACGGCTATTCAAAATTGAATAAAGAAAGTTTTAACGAATCCATTTTCTAGTAGAGTAATCTGTCCTGCAAAATGTTTAGCTATAATCTGCTAAAATTTCAAACAAGAGGCAAGTCATCATTTAGTTGGTCAATCTGTTGAAGAACAAAATTATTGTTCTTTACTGATAACGTTCAAACAAGACGTAACGTCATCATCAATTAGTTGTTTAGTTTTAGTTGCGAATGTTTGTAAAACTGTAAATAACTGAATAATAGAATTATTTCTTACACTTCACTGCATAATCATTTACGTTGCTTAACTTTGCATTAAAAGCTTTGTTGGACGTAGGAAAGAAATTTTAATTGTACGTCCAACGAATCATCACAAAGAGCATTAATCACATCCTTGTGCACGTTTGACAAATTTTGAGATGTGTTATTTGAAGGAAAAATAATTGTATGAATAGTTTATACTGCTATTCATAAATCACAATCTAAAACTGTTTCTTCAATGATTTTGCAAATTTGAAATTACTGGGCGTCACTTTTTAGGACGCTGATTGATATGTCTAGCTTTGATTTGTTTTTTATATTTGGTTTTTTCTACAAGCAAATCAGTATTTGAATACTGATAATAACAGTCTCCTTGTCTTCCACTAATCCTTCTTCGGGAACTTTCCAACCTAAATAGCAGTAACGTTCCACATGATCTGATTCCAAATTCACGCTACTTTCCAACATATTTTCTACAACCTTGATTGATGTCTCATTTTCATGGCTGTTAACATAGAAAATGTGGTGCAATCAAACAAAATCTTAAACGCATTTATTGGCAGTACTTTGTTCAATATAAAAAAGACTAGCAACCGTAGAGCAATTACAATTTGTTTGCAAACGTTTAAGCGCGTGGCTTTTTTCAGGTTAGGTATTGCATTACGTAAACGTCGAAGAATGATTAAGTAATAGTAGGCAATAAATGTCAGTACAAATGCACTCTAATTTAGAAGGTATGATTTTTAAGATTTAATTAACCAGCTCAAATAGTCATTCAAACTTCAAAATACAATTAAGTGTGCTGTACTATGCATTATGTTACTCAATTTGTAAACTATAAAATTGAAACACTTTTGAATTTTTATTTTTGTTTTTTGTACTTAGTGATCCAAATAATCAATCAAAGCCAATATCGCTAAACTGTGCTCTCTCTGAAATAGTAATTAGTTTTAAAAATTAGGCCTATTCAATTAGTCTATAATTTCTTCTACAAGATTTTACTTACATTCTTTATTTGTTTACTGCTAAGTAGGTCCGCAATAGACCTCACGGCCTTGGCGGTATTCAGGTATCACTCTTGATATCCCGGAGCCCTTTAACAATAATAATAATATTAAACAATTCTTGGTTCTACGATTTATGTTGAAAGCACATATTACATCAATGAAAACGACTTACTTTGATTGAGAAGTTTGTAGTTCGATTAGCTTTAGGATATCTGCCTTTTTGTGATCTTGTGAATCCAGTATGTATAACGCTGACTGATTGTAAAGTAATTGGGTTGAAATACACGTACTTTGGAACTAAGTTGTAGTAACCAACTTTTGGGATCTATTGTATTTAGATAATGCAAAAATACTTGCTTTAAACAATGCTTTAAATGAATTGCTTGGATAAAGTAATAACAGTATGACAACTATCGCAGGAAAGCCGTTAAGTTGTTTAGAAAACGTGCATTAAACAAAACGTTTCTCTCAGAAAAACTGTTTAACAGCTTGCAGCACACTCAAGTCATACTGATTGGACTGTAGTTTTATTGTTGCACTTAGGGCTTATTTTGTTTACAAATGTTGCATTGGCAGTGTGAGAATGGTAAGATAGTTTAAAGGAGTAACTGGACCCTTGGAATATAATTAACGGTGGAATACAAATAATAGTTGTACATAATTTAAGAACCTTGTTGTGCATATTATCTGGCCCTACTATAGTTAAGTACTTTAAGCGTTTTTGGTAGTTTTGCAGCACATAGTCGTTAGTTTAATTGGGGAGAACTTGTTTTGGAGTATATGCAGCAAAGAACAGTAGTAGGGTTTCTTTTGATGCAGTTCTTTTTACTGCTTTAGTGCATTTAAAAATCCTTGGTTTTGTTGTCGATTATTTAAAATGTTTGTTTCGAATACAAGTTTATGCTTCTTCCTCATACATAATTCCTTAATGTTTGTTTTCGTGGCCGCGATCGCATATTTATACTTTTCATTATGCGACCAGTTCCTGTAACGAATGTGGTCTTTTTTCTTCTGTTCATAAGTTTTTCAAGGAGTTTATGAGTGAGGTTGAAAAAATTAGTTGTAGTAGTATGTGCAATGAAGACAGTCACTCACTGAGGTATTGTCTGTTCGAAAAATTCCCACTTTTGATTTACATCACATAAGATTGAGTTCCATTTCCTAATTTGCAATTTTGAATATTTTCCATGTTTTAGTCACCTTTATTGTATTTTGTCTAACAAGGAATGGCCGCGTCATGTGCAGCGAGTTGGAGGTTGAGACTATATCCATTAGGTAGGCCTATGGACATTAATACATGTGTGCATAAACAT
>JAQFZC010008486.1:0-10132 GCA_034695205.1 Dicyrtoma fusca | reverse complement strand
AAGGCCATTTATGACATGACTTCATTTATGACACGCCCAGTCTCAATCAACTCGTAAAAGGGTCCCTGCTTACTACTCTCATCTGACAGTTTTCCAAATCATGCAAAACTTTGACACTTTTCCAAAACATGCAAAACCTAGATTTACACTTTTTAAAAACATGCAAGCCTCATTCTGCAGTTTTCAAAAACATACAAATATGTATAGGGGGAAACGGGAAAATATGGGTACTTTTTCAGATTTTAAAGAAAGGCGTCTGAATTTACATCGTAAGCGTAAAACATTAGCCTCCGCGTCGCTAAGTGTCAACCATAGTATTATGGATACGCGTCACTTTGCATCTTAAACTACGATATACGTACTTGTAGGGTACCTAATTAGAATTGGTCCTAGGCCCAAGGTATATAAGCTATACTGTTCACACACACATTGAGGTTGACTGTATTTTATTTAATGAAGAGACGGAAAAGAGCCAGGACCCGGCCTGCCCTGCCTGAAAGTACCCAAAAAAATAACCTTGAGAACCTTCATGGATCGAATCGGAGGCTGAATCTAGTGACTACGACGTTGGGATAAGGACTGACGGTGAGACACTGAAGAAGAGGCTCATTCTCTGGGCTGGAAGACTTAAAGGGGAGTTTCCCTCAAATCACAGTCTGACAAGATCCTTAGTTAGGAGCCTGTCCGAAATTACGTTAAAACAAAATCTTTGTCCCACACATTAAACAGCCTCAAAATATATACTAGAGTGAAATAAAAAGTATGACGTAAATCAAATTAAATTATTCAGTTATATTACTTACGGAAAACTATAGCAACTAGGTATCGCACCATTTAACACTTTAATAAACAACAAAAAACACTTTACCACGCAATTAAAAATACAGTGCTAGACTTCTCGTAGCTGTTTCTCCATTATTTCAAAGCATTTTAATTATTTAAAAAATATTTAACTATCTCAATATTGACTAAACATGGTCGTTGTATGTATGTATATTGAAACACGTGGAACTTTGTTTTTGTGATTGTTTGTAGACGCAATTGTCTGTAATTTTAACACAATGTTTACAAAAAGGAAATGTCTTTTTGTTTCGAGTATTTTCTAATCAGCTGTCGGCTGAACTTAATATCACACAACTAAAAGCTAAGCTTGTAATTATCTGTAATAATGATAGTATGATGATGAAATTCAATACATACTTTGGAAGACAAAAGGGTTGAAAGATGAGATTGAAACTATTACAATGAAGGAGCAAAGACGGAAAGAAACCTTCACGTTGCACTGCACTCTTTGCCGCTTCTCCCCTGACTGGACCAGAACCAGGATCGACAGGTAGCAAGAAACATCTTCCTGATGGAACTGACTGGTGAGGAGTGAAATCAAATCTTAAGCCTGAAGATGCGAAGGAAAAGTAGCGGGAAAGGGCCATTCATAAATTACGTCAAACTAAATTCGATTAAAAACATATATTTACAATTATTACAAAAGAGCAGGTTAATTGCATCCTACATTTTTAGATATGGAATTTAAAACACGAGTGTTCCAACACACTTGAATTGCATTGCATCGTATTGAGTAAAGAGCTCAAATAAAAAGTAAAGTTCCTCCCAAATATAGTTGACAGTTGACATTACCTGGCCTTCATCATCACACCACTGCACTGCACTCAGATCAGACGTAGCAGGTCTGCGTTTAGAATTTTGCTCATGTTCTGAATCTATAATGGAATTAATTAAAGATGAATTGACAACAGAATTTCATCTTATACGGAATTGTTAAAGTTAATAATCATAATGGAGGTATTTTTTCTTTCTATTTTCAACTGAATACATAGCTACACAGTCATTGTTGTTCAGAAAAAAATATTTATCATAATATTATTATTAAAAAAAGCAAACTGCGTTTTTAAAAAAAATTCTCGGAGCTTCAAGGAATGATTATTTATTATTATGATAAGTTATAAGTTAATATAATTCAAAAGAAGTACTAGTGCATTTTTCCCTTTGTTCTAAAAAACGTAAAAGAAAAGACAGAAAGTCTTATAATAGTTTAACAGTGCCATCTCCAGTGCAGTGCAGTGCAGTGCTTTACAAAAATTTAAATAATTCCAAATTGCTTTATGTTTATGCGTTGATGCTCTAGAAAGTACCGTCGGCGGCGGCTGCTGGATCTGGAGGGATGCCTTCGCGCCCTCCACCTCCGCCCCCACCCCCGCCCTCTTCGCCCTCATCTCCAACCCCACCCAAAACCGACTCCTCACCCAACCAACTGAATTCTGTCATGAAACCACCCACAGGAAATGCACCCCGCGGACCCCCAGCAAACCCCCCACCCCACACAACAGTCTATAGGTTCTCTGCCAAACTCCCCCCATACATGCGAGCACTCGGTCTCCCAAGACCACCTGTCCACCCACGTCCAGCGGACGCACCGCTCTTTCCCCCTCAACGTAAAAGCCTATCGCAATCTATAGATATTCCTTCAACACCAGCCGAAGAAACACCGCCATCCTCCAAAGTTGTTAAACCGACTCCACCACCCCTTTCAACGACATCTCATCAAAAACTACCCCCCAAAGCCTCCCCTTCAACGAATACACCCCTTGCAACGCCACCCAACGCCAAGACAGTAGTATTCAGAGAAAGTCCCATATCCAAGCCTGGAAAGCAGCTGCACTCACACAAATCAAAAAGAGACCCCGGCAAGCCTAACGTAGCATTTGCCGCGATACCCCCTCCCTATTCCATTGGGAGCTCCACTACAACATCGGCAGGGTCAAAGGCTCCCTCAGGGGTCATCCTACAGTCCTCCAAGAACGACAGCGCTAACCAGACAAAACCTTACCAACCTGGGAAAAGATGGACAGCAGCCCCAGGCAAGAGGAACAACAACCCCGAGCCGACAGCTCAAGAAACCAGTTCCAGCTCGTCTTCAGATAATTCTTTACGGGAAACTAATTTAGCCACATCCGCGAACAAAAACTCAGTGCCAGTGCACAAGGCACATTTTAAACCGGCTCTCGCGAAGTACAGCAGGAAACAGCACTTCCCAATAAGACCCTACGTGAAGGTCAAAGGAGGGCTGCACGACTTTGTACAGAAACCTCCGGTAAAGCCTAACCACGTCTTTACACTTAGTAAAGATTACTACCTTAAAAAGAGTGAGTCTTAGTCATTTATTTTAAAGCCTTTCTTTTACACTAGTATGAGAAGCCTTTTCGAAATGTTCACCCTTTTTTCAGTAAAATTGTAAACAGCTGCATATTAACACTCATTGAAGGTTGTTAAACAATGCTACTATTGTTTTTTGTAGAAATTCCGCCGAAATCTCCTGCGTCTCCAGCAGCCCCAGGTTACTTATCCCCTGAAGCTGGAGTCTCGAAAGGAAAACACAAAGGCCCAACTGAAACTTCCAAGATGTCTCCTTCTGCTCCAAAGTGGCAGCCGTCTCGTTTCCCAAAGGCAGAGCTACGCAAATCTGTGGAAATGATCAGCTCAAAAGTGTCACAGCGCACGAGTACTTCTGATTTAAATGCGAATTCCAGTGCCGTCAGTGGCCTTTCTAAGGAAGAGAAGGAAAAGAAAAGGGCAGAGCATTTGGAGAGGAACAAAAAGCGGGAGGGAGAAGTACGAAATTGGCTGTGCAAGAGATACCCTCAGGATTGCGGCTGGGACACCCGGAAATTAACGGAGCTCGTCCGCGAACTTGCAAGCGACGAACACTGGCTCCGCACCACTCAGCTCAGTCTCGACCACTGGAGGCGTCAGCAGAAGTGTGCCGTCTGTCACCAGCCCTACAAGCAGTGCACTTGCGCAGCAGGACCGGAAGTCGGTTTCTTTCAACCCCCTATGACGGCCCAACCCCTGACTGTACCATATCCCATGGGTGCCCACATCCCGCCCCCATCCCAAACCACCTCCATTGAGCCAAATCGAAGGGGACCACCTCTGAAAAATACGTATAATCCATATTTGCAGGAAGACAAATATATATTCCCACGCTCTTTACCTAAATGATAGTCAACTCTGTAAAAAGTAAAAGTGAGCAAGTAAAGAAGCAAAAGATAAATTATTTTTCGCTTTTTTAATTTCAAAGGAAAGTTCATCCCACATGCCACATGAAATTACAGTCCACTATTATTGAGACTAAATACATATTTTACGAAAAACTTCTACTGCATGTTTTAAGACTTTAACATGTTCGTCTTTTAAAGTATCCTAACACACTTTCTGCTGTCTTTCTCTAATGTTTCCACGGCGTCCTTAATCCAATGTCTGTATTGCGACACCCGTGCGAAGACACCGGGGTAGGAAACATTGCATTCAGATGTACCCCAAGAGACAACTCCAACTACTATCGTCGTTCCATTTTCTAAAACAACAGCAAGTGGCCCCCCTGAGTCTCCTTGGCAGCCTCCGGCTTTTCCAAGAGTTGCAGCGCATATATTAGTAGGAAGAACAGATGTGCGTTGGGATTCGTAAAATTCGGCACATTTTTCATTAGGTACAACGTCCAGCACAGCAGTTTGAAGAATGTCGGCTTCATTAGATCCTCCTGGAACCGCGATTCCCCAACCGCTTAATTCTACAAGACTCGGAACCTGGAAATCAAACTCCGGAAAGGTGGGAGGATGAACTTTATCATTGAAACTGAATGGGGGGAAAACATATGCAATTGCTATGTCATTTTCAAGAGTAAGAAAAGAAAAGTTTCTATGCGGAAGTATTTTTTTGATTGGTCGTTCCTGCTCCGTGGGCTCTTTGATGCTTCGTTGATGATCACCGGCAATTATCGTGAATTTTCCACGTTGTCGCGTTGTAACCGCTCTGGGAAGGCAATGGGCGGCAGTGAGGACCATATTCTCATTAATAAGAGTTCCCCCACAAACGTGTTCGGCACGTGCTCCATTGAAGGTTGACTGGATTCGAATCTGGTAGGGATATTGATTTGGACGTGCATTGTGGCCTCCGATTACCCGACTTTCCTCGTTTGTCGTAGACTCCGGGGTACTGGCAGTGCACTCTACAGAATCAAATATTTAAAATCAATTAAACATTCAGGAGCTTGCGCTGAAGAGAATATATAATTAATAATATTCGTAGTATGTAGTAAGTACATTGTATTGATCCATTTTAAGACTTTTAAATAAATACCTGAGTCAAAGTAAAAACTAAGTATCACGTAAACCATACAAAACACAATAATTTCGCTGTTTTTGTACATTTTTACTGGCTTCAGGTGTTTTTTAGTTTCTTATTTGTAAGTGATTAGTTTCAGTTTTATTGATTTCAATAATTTAGTATCCTAGAAACTAAACAAATCTTAAACAGTCCAGAATTTAGTGGCAGTACGGTGTGATGCATGATGTATGTAGGTAAGGAATATTTTTGTTTGTATTTAGTAGGAATAATTATAATTATTTACTTTCTACATTGTTTTGTCACATTGCATTGTTTCTACATTGCTACATCAGTATTGGGTTGTGAGAAGGACAATTAGTGTTTATAATGTTCACAAAATTAAAATATTGAAATGTTTTTAAACAATGTCATTGTCTTGGAGAAAAGGTATACGAAAGGCGAAAAATACAATACAATTAAACTAAAAGGAACTAACTTTGTGTCCGCACTCTCGTGTTAACACAATTGAAAAATAGGATTTCTACTAAATTCGTTGTTTTTTGTAATAACTGGGGCAATAAAATTATTTATTTGCATTGCTTTCAGTGGCTTTATTGTCGTTACAAATATTGTCAAATTGTAACTTAAGAACTTAATTAATTTTTTCTTTCTTAACTCGGTTCACTATAATCACCACAAAATTGAAAAAGGTATGTCTATAGCTTCGGTCGGTACGGGAAATGACGTTTCCCGTACTGTACCGTACGGCACCGATTTGCCCGGGAAATTCTTGGTAAAAAACTCAAATATATTGAACACATAATTTAAAGTACGCGTTATATAATATAATATCTAACACGAGTATTTCTAAGGTCTAAAATTAATACCTCGCAAATAGAGCCCCTGGGGCTCTATCCAAAATTTGTTGCCGTTGACTGGGGCTCTATAAAAGAGTGGGGTTGTATTTGAGAGTGGGGCTATATTCAAAACTTCCCGCATTGCTTGCCATATAACATAATGCATTTCTAATACAGCCCCATGGGGCTGTCCTATGTTAAACAGTCCCATGGGGCTCTATTAGAGAGTGGGGCTCTATTTTAATTTTTCCTTCGTAGCATGGGGCTGTATTAGAGAGTGGGGCTCTATTTGAGAGTGGGGCTCTATTTGCGAGGATACGGTATTTTGATTGATTCAGGTTCATTTAAGGATCAATAAAAATATTTTAATTAGGTACTTTTATAAATCGTTGTAAAAATTGTGTAACATTCTATAACGTGTCTGTATAAAATTGAACAAAAATAGGGCAAAAATAGAAATTAGAATGTAGATGACTTCGAATTTCGTCTGCCTGAAGAAGAGTAAAACCTCGAAACGTTGCAGAATTAAGTTATTTTTCAAAATATTCTTCAAAATGGGCGAGTTCCAACACTTTTTAGTCTACTATGTAGTCTACTACTTAACTTAACTTTTCTTGCGTTCAACTATTCCTATCTTGAATTTATAGCATACATTTTGAGGTATAAATAATATTTACTTTAATACTAAAAACCTAAAAATGCATTAGTTCAAGGTAATTGCGTTTAGCTTTGAGCTTTTAATTTGATTCCAAATAGTACAACGCAATGGAAAACAGTGTAAGGCTCTATGACGTGCTAATGTTAAAAACACAATTAAAATGTGAAAACTAATAACGAACCATGCTGAAGCTAATACAATACGATGAATGTTGTATAGTTACCACTATTGTGATAATTACTAATAGTCTATTTAAAGTATCACATAATTATTATTTAATAATTAGGTAGGTATGTATTGTAAGAGTAATAATCCGTTAGACACCGATTTCAACCAGAAGAATATACTCGGCAACTGTTTGAACGAGTAAAAACCGGAATGAAAAAAATAAAAACAAAAGCAAATTAAACAATAATGCAATAATAAAGAAATGTATTCCTCAAGACTCTTCACAATTCCATAATTATGTTCTTCTTTTATTTCTCCAATAAGGTTACCCAATCCACTTAATAGTAAGACTAACTTTCAAATATTTCCCAAAACGAAAGAATAAACTAAACACTAAACTAAACATAAACCTTAAAACTAATTTCTAACTATTATGAACTAAATTAATTTTGAACAAGATTACTACTCTCTTGTAACTCTCAAACCCGACTGTCCATTAGTTCACTCTACGAAATCTGAACAAGAATTCTTCCTTACTCTAACTCTCAACAAATTTACTCTACGAAAACTGAACAAGAATTCTCTTCTTTACTCCACAAAGTCTCAACAAGAATTGATTTTCATACTCATGTTCACTACACATTTCAACTCTCGTTCAAGTTACAGTCCATTCCACCCATTGTGGATGACCATACTTTTACTCTAAACATAACCTAGAAAAATGATAAATAAATTTAACTTATATTATAATTTAAACAAATTTACCAAGGACCAACAACTTACTGTAGTACACGTAATAACTAAACTAAACTAATATTAATGGTAGTACATAATTATACTAAGAACGTGGTTCGACTCACAGTTTATTCAACCTACGATAATGAACAACTAATTTTCATTATAATAAACAACTTGACCACACAAATGAATAAACTAAACTTATAATTTATGACTTACAATCTACGTAGAACTTACAATCATTACCGTGGCTTTCTTTGTTTCACATGAAATCCAGAATTAGGATCGAAATCCAAGACCAACAATTTACAACGTGGCCACTTGCGACTGCACCACAACTTCCAGATATAATAATTATTATGGATACATTTGGATATTCAAATATAAATTTATGATGTGACACAATCAAATACATAAATAATAATTATTAAACTAACCTAAAGATAAATTTAACTAGAAATTATGACCCAAATCCACAAAGGAAAACTACTGACTAACAACGTGGCTGCTTTCAACTGCACCACACCACTCTTAACATTAGATTGAAATACAGAACACAAACTACAAAGAAAATGAAGCATGCAAGCTTCAGCCGACTGTAGTAACACTCAACTGCCGCACTCGGCTTTTGTGTTTAACCAAATGGCCGCTTCAGCTTGCGCGCCTCTTGCAATGGAAAGATACTGACAACTGGTTTCTACGAGTTTCTCAAATAAGGGGTGTAGAGGGATGGAGGGGTTTAGGTGTAGAGGGATGGAGAGGTTTAGGTGTAGAGGGATAGAGGGGTTTAGGTGTTTCTCGAATGAGAAACTCCTCCAATGTGAAGCACCTCTCTATACAATTTTACCCTGACAGTATCAATACGAAGAAACTTTTTCGTTACAACATTTTGCTATTTCAATACGTTATCTTTAGAAACAAATCCGGAAAACAAAATTTAGATAATGTTTAAAATAAGATAACTAAAAAAACAATCAGTTCATAAATTAAAAAAAAATACATCTCGTTTTTATTGAACACGAACAGAGCAAACAAGGCAGTTAAAATAGAATTTAAAGTTTTTCCTGGAATTTCCAGGAAAAATTTATTTTTCGATCGGCGGGAAAGCGTGTTTCCCGTACCGAATTTTCGGGAAGAAAATATCCTTTCCCGTACCGTACCGTTTCCCGTTCCGATCGGGAAAGTGTGGAAATTCCCGTACCGAACTAAGCTCTAGGTAGGCCATGCAATCAAAGGTCAACTTTTACTATATTTTAGATTTCATAAGGCAATCGTCCGATACAATCCTATCCAATGGAACCTAATGGATAAACATTTTTTATTCAAGCGTTCTCTTTTCCGATACAATCACACACTGTATTTTTGAGAGAAAAAGTTTTCAAATTAAGACAGTTTCGCACACTTTCTTTAATCTTGCCATGATTTCTATAATCCTTCCCGTGGCCTCCAACCGACTCTCGTCGTTTGTCGTAGATTTGAGAGCAACGGCAGTACACTTTACTGATGCAAATATGTTAAATAAATTAAAAATTCAGGATACGATTTTCAGTCGACCCGCCTAGTATTGTTCAAGTCTCAATGAGATCGAGGCAGAAAAGCCGAGAGTCTGTAAGACGCAGGTGATGACGCCGAAGCAAAGTATAGAGTCAGTGTGTGACACATTCACGAAGACTGTCAGAGTGAAATGGGGCTCGGCTTTCGAAGTGTTCTGTATGTTTTTTGTGAGTTCTATTTATAAGAGAGAATGGGAAGCGGGATACGATGGACTGCATCGTTATCATTACGTAAGTTTTCTGGGTCAGGTTGAGTGGGAAGAGAATAGGCGTTTCAAAAAATCCTGTTTTGGAAATTTTAGTTCCTTTTTCTGGAGATCTAAATTTCTTGCTATTTCCTGTTTTTGAAACTGAAATTTCCTTCTATTTCCTGTTTCTGATCCCTGGTTTTCTTGTTATTTTGAACAATATTTCTTGTTTTTAACTGGTTTTTAAAACTATATATCGTCTTTGTAAATGTAATTTGTCTTAAGTCCAGTGTATATATAATATAATATAATTTTATTCATTGTTACGAGCGATTCGACCATGAGGTCCATACACTCGGTGGGGAAATCCCACCATTCCAAATTACAGAGTTAATTTAATACAAAAAAGTGATAAATGATGTGTGATCCTTGGCTTGGCTTCTTTGCGATATTTAAATTATTAAGAGATATTTCGATTCATAACAATATTATGATGTACAGTTCATAGTTACATATCTATATTTCAGTTTTCTTTACTAATGGTAATAATGATTAGTATTGCTACATCGTATTTTGTTTCTTCTTAGTGTAGTTTGAGGCTTTTTTTCTGATTTCCAGGTGTTCTGAAGCAGTGATTGTCCGTTTAGCCGTGTTGAAAATCGGGTACTGTTTAGGTATTTCAGTTGTTGTGTTGCGCCAGTTCTGATCAGTTTTCGGAGTTTTTCTTTGTTCCTTCTGATTCAATTCTTTTCTTCGGACTTCTCGTTTTTCAAATTTCTGCTGACAGATTTCCGCCGGAAGGTCTGGATTTATGTAGATCGGATTACCTTTTCGTTCTCTTAGTGAGTT
>JAQFZC010008485.1:0-10132 GCA_034695205.1 Dicyrtoma fusca | reverse complement strand
TTCTTCCCCTTCGCCCAGCAGCAGCTGAACAACCCGGGCTTTACATTTGGCCAGCAGCCCCGCATTTTCTTTGCTGCCGCCCAACAACAACCCCCAGTTGTCGTTAAGAAAGTCAAAGGTAGACATTTTTTTAAATTCAAACCCCCGTAGCTGTAATTTAAAAATTAAAATTATTTTGTTTTGTTTTTTTTTGTGATTTTTTTAAGTCGCCCCTGCACCAGCCCCGCTCCCAAACACTGTCCCAGAGCCGGAGCCGGAAGATGCCTACCCCCAGTACAGCTACTCTTACAACGTAGCGGATGCTGAGCATGGAGATTACCATGGACACAGTGAGACCCGGGATGGGGATTCCGTCTCCGGAAAATATTCCTTGATTGAGCCCGACGGCACCCTCCGAACCGTCACCTACACTGCCGATGCTATCCACGGATTCCAGGCCGTCGTCGAACGAACACCCAAGCAGCAATAAGTTCAGACCGTCCAAACGAGTATCGTTTAAAATATAATTAATTTTTACACCTAATGGCTATATATTCTTGAAATTCTTCCCGATGTATGAACTTCCCGATCATTTTTTGCTGTCATTGTATTTTGTAATGACACAATTAATTATAATTAAAAACGCATTACACAAAAACTAAGCTAGGTTCCATGCTTAGGACGACCGCTATTGAATGTTTACATTTTTTTTTTATAAATTACTAGCCGCTTAGTTATTATTGATCGATGCTATCTGTAGATTCTATAATTCGTTAATTAAAATTGGTAATGCTCGTACCTATATATAATTAATAATTATGCACAATACAAAAATATCCTTCAGCATTTCTAATAAGCCCTTTATTTTTGTGTGAGCCCAGGAGCAGTGACTATATATAATTATATGAAAGGTTCAGGAATCAACGGCTAAAGCCAGAGGCTATAACCCTAACTAGTAAAAGTTGCATACAAA
This sequence comes from Dicyrtoma fusca, assembly GCA_034695205.1. Classification (NCBI taxonomy): domain Eukaryota; kingdom Metazoa; phylum Arthropoda; class Collembola; order Symphypleona; family Dicyrtomidae; genus Dicyrtoma; species Dicyrtoma fusca. The sequence continues at coordinate 9,180 of JAQFZC010008485.1, read as the reverse complement.
CATCGCTAGCTCAGATGCAAAACGACACGTATTCACTATTTTAGTGTGTAAGACAAGCAAGGCATAAGGAATAGGAACAAAATGCAAAAGACTTTTAAAAAAAAGTTGAACCATTGACCAAACCCTTCTCATAACACACAATTATTACAAAAATAAAACCCATTTTTGAAATATTTAGTTTTTACAAAAAATGGTTTCAAAAAGATTTCAATCCAATAATTTTATGGTCTAAAAACGTCTTAAAGAATTTTGTTTTACATAAAAAACTCAATGACTGCTGAAAGCTTACAAAGTGTTAATGGAATGTTGCTTCTTATTTAGCTACTTTTGAATACTTTGAACGTGTATTTTGTGGTTAGTTCGTGAAATTATGTAGCTTGAGAAGCGATATGCCCACCTGAGGGCTCACCATACTATCAATACTTGGAAAATGACTAAAAATATAAGCAAGCACAATGAAGCCCTATGGAAAATTTCTAAAAGTTTGTTTGTACTTAAGTATCTCCAGTTTCATTTACATTTTGACTGCAGAGTGTTCAAGTGCATAACGCCTCCTATTTATTCATGCTCTAAAGTTAGTATAAGTCGACATTGGCAGTTTCTAGTGTAAAGTACAAGGCATTTGTTAATTTTTATGCATTATATAAAATTACGTGAATAACTGACTTTTAAAATATTAAAGTGCATAAGAAGCTCTTAACAACCTAACCAGCCATACTAGCACTATCAACATGAAGGATATAGTTGATTTTGCTTCTGCCCACAATACCCGTTCATCCCAGAAGAGAAGCAGTCCATCGTCCGTGGAAGTGGCTGTAACCATCGAGCACGTAAGGCAACAACTATATATTATTTCTGCCTGCGGTGGGTGGAGACGCATTTTGATGCCTAAAGTCATAGGCGCTGTTTCATAACTTTTGTTTTTATCATAGAAATTAATAGTAACGTTATATATGAATGCATTAAATTAGATTAACCTTTTTGAAACGGTAATTTATTTCCTTCTCAATGTTTTGGCAAATGTTAATTTGAAGTTTTGACCATTTTGAAATCGGCGATTTCTAGTTTTTTAACCTTTTGAAAGTGTTATTTACTAGTTTTGACCTTTTTGAAAAAGTTTATTTATTAGTTTTGACCGTTTTGAAAAAGTGATATTTACTAGTTTTGACTGTTTTAAAAAAGTGTTATTTACTAGTTTTGACTGTTTTGAAAAGCCTAAAATAGAACTAAGTACTTTTGTAAAGTATTCTGTCCATGGTTCCCCAGTTCCTAATAGGTTAAACGTAAATAGGTACGCATGCATTTAAAGGGACTTTTAGTTTTGAAAATATTTTTATTTCAGATTGTGGAGAATATATTTGGCCATTGTGGCCAGGAAACTCTACTAAATGCCCGCCTTGTCTCCTACAGGTGGTCACTCTTGGCCTCAAAAGAATTGTTCAAGGTTACTTCTTTGTCATTTGGTAAAGACTACCGCCAAGGGTACAAGGCGCCTTCGACATTCTTCCGCATGGACCACTATTTGGTCCTTCCATCTGACCCTACCATGACCCTGGACAGACTCGTTACTGACATGAGATGGTCAATTTCAGCCCTCAGACCAACTATCTTTCCCGTCAACACCTTCGCTTTCCTGAACTCACGATCAATGGGTGGCCCTGTGGCTCAGAAGTTCTTAAATGAGCATGGGAGTTTAATACGGAGGTTGAAAGTGACGCAGATTCGCTTCGAGGATTTCCAAAGAATTCTCATCGCTCAGGCACCCAATTTGAGGGATTTAACTGTTGGGTTCATTGAATTCCAACCAATGGCTCTGATGGGCACTGAGGAATTTCAAGATTATTATGAATATATAGTGCCGGAGGGAGAATTTCACCCCGTAAATAGCTTCTCTATAATCCTCTAATTAAAGGATAACTACATAACTTAAATCTGACTTGCTAACTCTGGATACTCTAAATTAATAAATGCTCAAAGGTTTTCGAGCATATGTACTTATATGTATATGTACATAACTTATCTTGAATTACAGAGGAAATTCTACTCTCTGCTTGAGGACTTTGGGGATATTTCAGAGGGCTCTTTTCAGTTGAACCTGGAGCACTTTAAGAGTCAAAGCCAACTGCCTGAAACCATCTTACGAGAGATTCTTGAGCATTCCTTCAAGCTCAAGACCGTGGAAGTGTCCCATCACAATTATCAAGAACTCCTCCGTCCTGTCCGTCTTCATCTTCTCAAAAAACTCGAATTTCATGTCGATAGTATCTCCATTCACGCTTTCGAAAAGATGGCAAGAGAACCCAGGTTTGTACTCACAGATTACGTCACTGCAGCGGCCGAATTAATTTACTTAAACTATATCTCTTTGTTGATTGCTATGTACATATGTAAATAGTGGTATAATTATTTAAACTTTATTTACAGGAAGGACTGGGCGGCGGGGATACGCTCTTTCTGTGTCAACAACCATGGCCTCTTTGGGGAATGGTCTTATTTAAGGGAAGAAGGTGCAGTTTTACTACGGGAGATTTTAAAAATGTGTGCGCCATTTTTGGTAGACTTAGAGTGGACTCAGTGTCTGTGGCTTCCTGGACTTGAAATCCCACAAATGCCCTCAGTCAAGAATTTCACGCTCCACTTGACAAGAGAACCAAGTTCAGTCATTCAACATATCTTCTTCCCTTCTCAGTACAAGTTGAGTCAACTTTTCCCAAATCTCCAGCTCTTCCGAATTAAATGCTCAAGGTATTCGCGGGCCACACGGAAAATGACGGAGTTTTTTGAGTCAAGTCAGTTGGATTGTGTCCTTCCAAGTGTCCAGCATGTCTACGTTGCGACTCAGCTTAGTCAACGTTTCCCCATGGAAATCTTTCCCAATGCTAAAATACACTACACACATGAATTCGGCAAGTATGAAACTGTCACGGACATCTGCCCCAACAGCCCGGACGCTTTCCATGACCAACACTCACCAACAGAGGCATCGCTCGTCGCCCCCACACGTCTAAATCCCTAGCTTGAGCTTCAATTCAAAATCCAAGTCCATCCTCATCATCAACAAAGTATTCTTTTCAATGTTTCTTGTTAGCCCCTTTTGAATTTTGACAAACGCACAAATAGTCATGTGATCCCGAGACATCTGAAAAGTTTTCGTTTTACCAACAAATTAATGTTATTTTTAATCAAATCAGTTAAACTAATGCTAGCTGAAATCACAACAACATTTTTGGTCTACGTTGGTAATTATAAAATTATAATGTAAAAACTTTCGCTAACAAGAAGGGGACAGAAGTAGGCACAAATAAAGAAAATACTTAAGTAGATACCTACCTAATGAGTTAAACTATTCATTGGCAAAATCAATAAAATGAAAGAAATTAACAAGAGCAATGTTGACATTTAAGTTGCAAAATCATTGACAACGTGCTTGCTAGTTTATTTGTATACATGGTAAGTATATAAAATGGGTACTAAATAATGGAAATAGCAGAGTAGTCGTAAAAGCCACTTTGGCTCGCAAAGTGGCTAAAATTAAACCTTATGGCTAGAAATTGCTAAAATAGCTAAAAGTGGCTTAAAGAGGCTTTAATTTAAAAAACCTGCCTAGGACATATAAATTGACTTACAAGTATGTACTTTACGGTTTTAGACATTTTTTGGAGGCGCATAAAAGTTATAAAAGTAAATTTATTTTCACAACTGATATCAAAATATTGTTAAGGCTACGCGGTTAGTATTGAAAATCATCACAATTACACGAGATTTCTGTAAACTTGTAGTTAAAATTCTTTATCTTGCTTTTCCTTCTGCCTCTTCATTTGTACAAAGTGAACGAAGACCTCATAAATTTATTCAATCAAGATATTCATAGCTACTTTTGGTCCCAGCTTTGCCCAGCAGGCAGGAAGGGCCCAAATTCCGATATACAATGGAGAACTTGTGTTTTTTTCCGCTTAATTTCTTTCTGTTTGGAATTCAGTCTGGATACGTTGAGCAAACACTGTCATTGTGTCAGGAGGGTCAGTTAATCTGCTGGCGGTTTCCTCGTGTAATTTCGAAAGGGTGTACTTCTTGCGACCAAATTCTAGTAAACTTACAAAAGAACAGGCGCGATTTTTTCGGACACGACGTACAAATACATGATCTGATTTTAGACGTCATTTCGGTTGCCCAATTGAAGAAAATCAAGCATATGAATCTAGTAGAAGCGCGAATGACAAAGAGCTTTCTAATTGCAAGCTTAAAGTATCTGTTACTTATGTCCCAAAAATTAAATTTTACAATTGTTAAAGATAGTAACAATTTTAATGAAGTCATATGCTTTTCAATGGGAACTATGTTCGATGGAAGTGTAACTACTAACTCAAACACCGACTTCTTTATCGTTTCTGGTTCCTCTCGTGTTCAACTTTTTACAAGCAGCCGTCCCAATTTTGACGAATTTAACTGCTTCTACAGCTTTTCAGCCCCTTTTAAAAAGGTAGTTTGGGCATTGCTAGGAACAACATTTGTATTTGTGGTCCTAATTTTGTGGTTGAGTCCTTGGAGAATTCACTGCACACTTGGAACGGCACTCGCTCTGTCTCCCTTTCTGGGTCAAGTAATCCAACTGAAGCCGATTTGGTTTAAAAAACTCCGGTGGCACTACACAGCATGGATTTTAACTGCAGGCTTAGTTACCACTTCATACTTTACGTTTCTGCAGAGCTTGAAGGTTGTACCGCGTTTGTCCAGCACGCAAAAAACATTCCACGAAATGGTAGAGCAAAACTACAGCTTCAAAACAGAAAGTGTATCTTTACAATTACTGAACGAATACGTTTCTTTGATGGAAAAAACTGGATTAGAACGACGAGTATATACTTCATCGACATCAGGAATTTGTTCAGAGTTTTACCGGCGACCAATTGACAGGCGCTCGAGCCTTTCGGGCAATTTACGCTCAGGACGATGTTGCGGCGATGATGACCGACTTTGAACTTAAATCTTTGTTAAAAATCTTGCCAAATTATTTGCAAAGAAATTACTTGGTTTCCAAGGATGAATTTTTTGAAACACCGACAGCGTTTCATTTTCATATGACCAACACGGACGCTCCACGTAGAATATTTCAGCAGCTGACGAGTACAGGATTTTACGACTACTGGTTAGCAACGGCTCCGGAACCAAACTTTCTGCGGGGGGTACACAATTCAAAATTGAATAACATCTAGTCTAAATTTCAAAATGCCTCTAGTATACCTAGTATGCATTTTAGAACAACGTATATTGCAATTCGTATTCAGAAAAAGGTAAAGAAAGCAGTACAGTTCATAAGAAAGATTGAGCTGACGGTATTACGTACTCAGCTATGAGCTAATGTTTTGTGTTAACCATTTTTATTGTCTGCCAGAAATATTATGCATACAGGGTTTATTTAGAAATGCAAAATATATAACGTCCAACAGTGAGGTCGTAATTAATTAGGCCATAAAATACATGTTCAAAGGATATTTCCAAAAATGTGCCTACGATAATCACAGTTTTCAAAATCTTGAAGAAGTAGAGCCAAATCTAAATCATCGACAAGCAAGGGATAACAATGCAAGATGCAACAGTGATTTAAACGAGCTTGATTAATTGTTGACCGTAAGTATGTTTTAATTCGTTTGAGTAAAGAAAAGCTCCTTTCGGCTGCTGATGAACTTATTGGAACGAGTAGTAATATTTTGAGCAATTTCTTCAATTCAGAGTAGAAACTTTGCGTTTCTTGCTCCAGAGACTGAATGTACGTCACAAGGTGTGGAATCGTTTTGAAATTTCCTTTTGAAACATGCAACGTATTCAGGTTAGTTTTTAAGATGTGCTTGTTTAATTCGTAAATTTGACAGATCTTTTCCAAGCCTGTTTCGTTATTTCTGTTGGAATCCCATTTCAGAATAAGCATTTCAATCTCCTTGTACTTTTCAATTCCTGGTTGCTGAAATCGATGCTGTATTTCGTCTACAATTTTTTTGATAGCTTCTAAATACAGGCTTTGATAATACTGTTGGGGAGATTCGAATGAATTACGTATTGGCTTGTTGTACCTTGCAGGAGCTTCGCGGGTTCGTGGAAGTTTTGGTTCCGATAAGCTAAGATTAATCCCCTCAGAAATGGTTTTATCCCACAGTTCATCGAATTGGTCCTTAGCTTTCAATGAATTGTTTAGAGCAAGCACCTCTTTGGTTACTTCGATGATACCGCTTACAGTAGCAGTTCCACTTTGAATGGTACGACTCAAATTTTCGATTGGTGTAATTAGTTGCATGCACACAATTAAAGCAAAATATGTTTCTGCCTTTTCTAACTGGCAAAAAAGTCCATATGCTTTACTAGAAACGTTTTCGTTTGACTGTCCAATTTCCTCCAATAATTCCATAATATCAGAATAGTTTTCCAATACGGATCGGATAGATCTTCGTCTGACAGTCCAACGAGTAGGGCATAATGGTTGAGGAATTAATTTAGAACCACTTTTATCTTCTGAATTATTAGCAATTTCCAAAAACATATTCAATCTGAAAATAAAAGTTGAAAACTGTTATAAAGTTCATTTCGCACATGTCAGTTCCTGAGTTCCACATAACTACTCAATACAGCTGCAAAATCTTATATAATCAAGTCGGTAATTGCGTTGTTTTTAGTTTTAAATATTATCTTAAAAATAAATTTTCGAGATTAACCTTTTTGAAGATCCATGAATAACTGTAGCAATATCATGCACGTACTGTAGGGCATCCTGAAACAGAGGAATACTTTTAATTGTATCTTGTAGAGCTAAATTTAAACTATGTGCATAACAATGGACAAAAAGAGCTCTAGGTTCTAATTCTAAAATACGAGCAGAAACCCCTTTATAAATTCCAGACATATTTCGGGCCCCGTCATAGCATTGGCCACGAATGTGTTTCACTTTAAGCCCAAATCTTTGCAAAATGTCTAAAATTATTTGAGTCAGACTTTCCCCTGTCGTTGAACTTGTTTCATACAATCCTAAAAATGTTTCATGAACGTTCAAATTTTCATCGACATTCCTTATGCAGATAGAAACTTGTTCCTTTGTTGAGACATCAGTGGTTTCATCAACAATTAGACTAAACTCCTGAAACTTTTGAATAAATTTAACTTTTTGGCGCAACACTGCATTCGATATTATTTGAATCATCTCATTTTGAATGTCAGTTGATGTGAATGGCCTTGACCTCTTCAAAAATTCTTTCAATTCTGGAATATCTCTAGAACGTAAATCCAATAATGACAAGTAATTTCCAGAATCATGTGTGTGGCCCTGAATAGCAAGTCCATTTTTCGTAAGAAACATCATGGAGGAAAACATTGATTTTAAAGCAGTTCGAGCCGCTTCTTGGCTTTTGGCTATTGCTGACTTGAGCGTTGACGAAATTGGGTCAGAAGAGATTGCTTTTAATTTCAACACAGCTATTGAATGCTGATTGCTTTTCAAATGCTCACTTAATTTTTCTTTGCCTTTTTTCCAATTGGAAAACCCAGTCTCAATAAAACACTTTTGAAGTTGAAGTGTGGAAGGGAACAGATTGAGCTTATATGCTTTGCAGCATACATTGCACAGCAACTTATCGCGACAATCATTTAAAACAGCCCACGGATATTCTTTTAACCAATTTTCTTGAAAATAATACGATCGATTAGGCGTAACCTGCGCTGGTGGTTTCGTTACAGGTACCTGTGTACTTCTGCTGATTGGCAAATCGTCTTGTGATTCAAAATTTACTTGCTCTGAAAACAACATTGTAATGGGCGTACTGTAATTGTAGCGTAAACTGCTTGTAGTTCTCTTTAAATTACGATATAATTTATATTTTAAACTTTGAATGTCCTGAATTGTGTAAACTGTTCCAAAATAAGTATGCTATTTCAACACTTGCAAAAGTTTTAATGTAAGCAATCACATTTAATGTAATGCGTAGCTTTTAATTTTGATTGTATAATTATATTTGTCAAAGAAATCTTCACCAAAGTTTAATTTAAAACCGATTATTTTAAACATCGAGAAAGTTAAATTACGTGTTCATACCTATAATGTTTTCCTGCACATTTTGACTGTTGCCTTCATCCAAGAATACCGCTTGCACTGAAGTATGTTCAACGTCTGGCTTAGGCAGTTTCTTTACCCATGAAAGCAAACTACTTTGTGCAGATAATCTTTTTGACATTTTAATTAACTATGTGTAAATATTTTGTCGTAGTTTACTTCGACCTAACTAGTAAGTTTTAATAAACTAGTCAACAGGTAACATAAGTTGTTAGTTTCGTCGGTAATTCCGGCAGAAGACGAAGACGATAGTCGGATTCTGAATTTACCGCCGTAGCCAAGTATTCCTTAGTTTAGAAAAACTAAAACTACCGTACGTGCAAAAATGCAAATTTTTTTAAATTCTACCTATTGTTTTTTATTCTGATGGCTTAGGTTTGAATTTTGGGACAAAACTGATATATTTTTAATTATATCTAGTGCTTGCACAAATAAATGCGGGGGGTACAAATACATGCGTTGTCCCCCCCGGGTCCCGGAGTAGGGGGTACATGTACCCTCTGTACCCCCCGGTTCCAGAGCCACTGCAGGTTAGTCTTATTCAAAGAAACTGCGGCAGAAGCTAACGTATTTGCAACTTTAGAATTGATTTTTCAAAATGAGGCAGAAGAATTGAGGTACAAAGAGCATTTGGCCGGTAAGCATGAACTGCGCCCTATTAATTTCAACGACAGTTTACTTCGAGGGACATTTTACATTTATCTACTTTATTGGAGTGGCCTTGTCAGGCATGATTTTCATTTATAATTGGGTTTGCACTAATGTGATCCCCTGTTTAGTTGTTACAACGTACTTTATTCCTGTGGTTGTTTTTAATGTCAGTTTCATTTAGAAAATAAAATGGCTGCTTTGGGTACATACAATCTGCAGAAAAAAACAATAAAATCGGGTGCACTTTGTGAAAACGTAAATAAAACAATTAAAGTTTGGCTGCAATGCCCAGAATTAGGTGCCCGAAAAATGGGCCATAATGCATTTCTTTCGAAAAAGATGCAAAACCTTGATTTACACTGAAACATTCGTGTTTTGGCCTAATTGCCAAATACTCACGACTGCCCTCGGACTCCTGTCCGCTCGTCTAACTTACT
>JAQFZC010008484.1:0-10132 GCA_034695205.1 Dicyrtoma fusca | reverse complement strand
TGTTAATAGAATATTTTGCATCTTTTCAAAAGCGTGTTAATAGAATATTTTGCATCTTTTCAAAAGCGTGTTAATAGTATATTTTGCATCTTTTCAAAAGCGTGTTAATTGAACATTTTGCACCTTTTTAAGTGTGATAATAATAGAGCATTTTGCTTCTTTTCAAAAACTTGCTAACAGAACATTTTGCATCTTTTCAAAAGCGTGTTAATAGTACATTTTGCATCTTTTCAAAAGCGTGTTAATAGTACATTTTGCATCTTTTCAAAAGCGTGTTAATAGAATATTTTGCATCTTTTCAAAAGCGTGTTAATAGAATATTTTGCATCTTTTCAAAAGAGTGTTAATTGAACATTTTGCACCTTTTTAAGTGTGATAATAATAGAGCATTTTGCTTCTTTTCAAAAGCGTGCTAACAGAACATTTTGCATCTTTTCAAAAGCGTGTTAATAGTACATTTTGCATCTTTTCAAAAGCGTGTAAATAGAACATTTTTCGTCTTTTCAAAAGCGTGTTAATAGAACATTTTGCACCTTTTCAAAAACTTCCAAATAGGGCATTTTGCATCTTCTCAAAAGCAAGACTAAATAGACCATTTTGCTCTTCTTTGTAAACATAAAGCCAGGCTATTTTGGATCGTTTCAGCCAAAAATAAATGATCTGATTGAGCTCGTTTTAAATCCTGCTTAAAAATGGGGCCCGTTGCTACAAGACTAAATTGGATTCGGACTCTTTTTGCTTCGTAACCCACACATGTACGTGCATTGTATCTAAAATCTCACTCAAAGCCACGTGGCTACTTTTTGTTTACTATAATTCCAGCGGAACAATGTCTCGGCAATTAGGTGCTTGTTTCAAGATTGGATTTGGAATTACCAACTGTGCCGTCGGAAGGATGAGTCTCGTCCAGACTGTCATGTTTCATGTAGGCTCGTCTATTTGCGTGAAATGTAAGTGGTTGTAATAATAATTGAGACCCTGATTGCCCTTTTAAAGTGAGAGGGAGTCTACTTGAGTGTGTACACATGCAAAATAAAATTACTCCTCAAATGAGTCCGCTGCTTCTGCTTGATAACATTTAGATGCTCATGTTTATTACTTTGCCCACTTGTACGGGTTTAAAGTGCTACTTACTACATACATGTTGACACAGATAGGCAGAGATAACTTTATTCAGTGCGAAGCAAGTGAGCTCCTTCAAACTAGCAACTGCAAAAGCCCAAAGAGATGGAAAGAGAGAGAGAGAGAGAGTCAGAATGGGCGTACACACACTCACACACACAGTATAGAGAAACTTCAAAAATTGTAGTTTCCTCTTTGGGACGGAATAGAGTGGAAGCTGAAGGGAAGGAGATGAGTGATTTTTTTTTCTTCACAAGCTACAATGCCTACAAGCACTAAATTTAGTTTTGCATATGAAAAGAAATCAGTTTCACCATTCTACAGCCCGGCATTATACCATATTACCAGGGGCAGGGGCAGTGGCGTACCTAAACATATATTTTACTTGAAGGACGTATGACGTTATGACACATACAAATTTTGATCAGATTTGTTTGACACCGAATTTTTAAAAAGACACTCTATAAAAATGAAAAAATGGTTCTTAAAAACTGGCATTTTTTAAAAGTTTAAAAGCACTGTTTGAAAGCGTGCAGTTAAATAAAACTATAATAGGTACTTTTTTTTTAGTACCTAGGTATTCTTTTAGCCTATTCCAAACTGGGAAACGATGGAAAGAATGCTTTAAAAGTATTTGTTGTACAAATTAGCCTTTTCCAAAAGGTCAAAACTAGAAACTAACTTTTTTAAAAGCATTCGAAACAAGAAATCAACACTTTCAAAAAGGTCAAAACTAGAGACAAACTTTTTCGAAAGCATTCAAAACAAGAAATTAACACTTTCAAAAAGGCCAAAAGTATACATACCGTAAAGCTCCAAATTGTGCCCGGAGGGCACTATTTCAAAACTCGAGCTAAGACCCCGAGCACAAATACACAAATACATATATACACAAATAGGGACAGGGCACTATTAAGGACCCGGGCACAATTTGGAGCTTTACGGTACTAACTTTTTCAAAACGGTCAATACTAGAAATTAGCATTTTCACAAACATTCAAAACAAGAAATTCACCTTTTCAAAAAGGTCCAAAAAAATAAATTACCAACATTATCAAAAAGATGTAAAACAAGATTCAGCCTCCTTTCGAAATTGTGGTAGTAAACGTCCTTCGTGCAAAATGATATACCAACGTCGTAAATGTTTTGTCGCTATTTCCAATGCATGCTTTTTTGAAAAGAAAAACAAACTATTTTCGAATTTCTGATCTGCTTATCTGAATACCTTGCCTACCGCTATGGATACGCAGCAACACTGCCGGCTGAAGATTCTCCATACACTAAGGCACCGCACCGTACTGTACCATACCATTACAAAAGTAATGCCTTGAAATACATAGGTACATATATACATTTATTTCATTTCGAGGGGAAGGTAGAGGAGAGGCGACGTAGTAAGTGATACAGTGTATGTATAGAAATGTCAAATCGACAACAGATACAGCGGCACGGTGACTCTCCTTCCTTTAGGCCTGTTCATAAATTACGTTGGCAAACAGCATACAGAGCCCCGTCCATTTAATTAAGCTACTTTTTAATGTCGAAAGTGAAGCACTTCTAAAAACTGCCAGGTATTAGGAGAATAATCCTCGGGTAATTTATGAGCATCCCTTCCACTTTCTACAAGAAGAGGAGACGAGAATTTTGCCAAGTACCTTCATTTCCTTTGACTCTCTCACTCTGTACACACATGCACAGACAGACACACTGCATTGAAACTAATTTAAATTTGACTGCAGCCGAGGAATCTCCCGTGTAGACATGCTAAATCATATCTTCGCTTGCGCAGATTACATCGCTATTTGTCAAATATCTTCCGGCACCAACGCTTCCTTTCATCTTCCCTCTCTCTCTCTCTCTCTCTCTCTCTCTCTCTCTCTCTTTATCTCTCGAGTCAAAGCGAAGCCCTTTCCACCGTAATTCAGCGTCTTCCCCCATTCATCCATGAAACGAAACAATTCCAAAATACCAATACATGACTGGGACATTTTAGCTAGTGAAAGTTAACTCAGATTAAACGCAGCAATTTAACGTCGATGATTTTACTAACAGTATTAGGGAAATTAAAAATTAAAAGACGAGCTCATACATTTATACAGTTAATAAATAGATGTGGGATGTGTTTTCCCGGTGTAATGGGAGAAGGGCAGGGAAATGTAGCTTGATTGATCTCTGGCCTCCAGAGTCCGTAGATACACGAGATGCGATAGTGGTGTGTGTTAGTTGACTGCATTATTGTACTTACAATTTAAGTGGCTCGTTGTCCTTGTTGTTTGTAATTGAATTTCACGAGATTGGCTAACAAGCTAATTGAATGAGCCTATATACATATATATTATAGTGGAAGTTATATGTGAAGGAGCTTATTAAATAAGAAAAATGAGGGAAAGTGATCAGCAAGTTGACGTAACAAGAAGTTTTCCCCTTCTTTTCTCTTGTTTTCCTCTCAATTCCCCCTCAGAGCTCCACAGGAGTGCGTAACACTCCAGCTTGTAAGCGCCCACAATGAGTAACTGTATGGCGAACAATTATGTACGTATGTACGTAACATACATATGTAGTTAGCATTCTCACTGCGTTGTTGGCATTAGTCGAAAATGTTGAAACTTGCTTCGTTGTATGGATGTCGTGCTGTACAGAGTTTTCCTTTCAGAAGTGCCACAAATCCCATCTTTGCTGGGCAAATTTTTAATATATATTTAGTATTCTTTTAAAGGGTTAAAACTGCCCTTTTTACACTTTTTAAAAAGGTGCATAATGTTATAGTTACGTGATTTTGTAAATGCTCTATGCTCTATTTAGTAGCAGTGTATTTAGAAAGAGCAAAATAACCGATTTACACGTTTTTAAAAGGATACAAAATGCAGTAAATAAAGTTTTTGAAACGATGCAAAATGTATTATTTACACGTTTTCAAAAATATGCAAAATTTATTAAATCAATTTTTAAAAAGATGCAAAATGTATTAAATCAATTTTCAAAAAGATGCAAAATGTATTAAATCAACTTTTCAAAAAGATGCAAAATGTATTAAATCAACTTTTCAAAAAGATGCAAAATGTATTAAATCAACTTTTCACAAAGATGCAAAATGCATAACCTATATAATTGCTATTAACAAAATTATGGAACGTATACTGAGTCCGTTGGGCTATCTTCGTTGGAGGACAGTGACAACTGTGTTTTATTTGAATAAAGTCCGTCTTTACATGTATACCTATTAACTTCCAAAAGATGCAAAATGCCATAAATACACAATTTAAAAAAGTATATAATGTGACAAATTGGTGGTTTAAACAAACTGAATATTAGTGCTTAATGATTTGCACTATTTTGCGTCTTAACACAGTGCGTAGTACTGAAACTCCTTAGGTACCTACTTAATGAAGGGGAAAGTAAGGTAGGTGTAGGTGGCTATATGGGAATGTCCTTAACAGCGCCCCAATCTACATACATTAAGAAGAACCGAGAATGAAAACTTTCTTCCTTTACAACTGATTGGGATTGTAATAAAACACTTGTTCTCATAAAACCCTCTTGTTTTTCACGTGCAATTGAATGAGTGCGTGAATTTCCCACGTGCCAGCATGTGTTTTCCCAACGTGTGCGCGCCTCCCTGCCTCGTCCCTTTCCTTCCCCGACACCTACCCAAATTAAAAATCCAAGGCAACTGTGTATGTATAGGCACGAGTTAAAAAACGACAAAATTTATATTCCTTCATAAATCAAGTGAAAAGTCTCCCAAGCAAATTTATAATTGTACATATATGTAATATTAATTGTAACAAGGGTACATGGGATTACATATGTTGCGTCTGTCTCGTATTGTGTGGCAGTAATTGCTTCCCTGTACTGTACTGTAGTGAACGTTTGCTGAGCAAGAATTATGCGACAAATTTGATGATGTCAGGAGGGTGCCGGTCGCCTTGCCACACACACACATGGTTTGTACAAATATCTCGGGCAACCTTTTTGCTTTTTACAACTGCAACAACAGCAGTTCATTGCAGTGGTGAGTGGTAGGTGTGTGATAATAAAAACGTAATCAAGATTCGCAGGATACTTGGACTACCTATGCACGGTTCAACGTGGGAGACCTATAGAGCCTTACGGAAGAATAAAAACAGCTAATCTCCCTCCCAAAACACAAAATAAAATGCTTTCTTTTAGGCTTTTAAACGATGACAAAATCCGTTTTACCTTACATTTGATAATGTGCTAGAGGTCGTAACAATACATTTTGATACCGGGGCTTGTTTTGCATGCTCTTGAAAGGATGGATACTATGCCGTTTACAGTTTGAAAAATTGAAAAATCCAAGACTTGAATGAGTTGGAAAAGATTCAAAATATTATAGTTTCATGGATTTGAAAAGATGCAAATTGAAATATTTAGGTTTTAAAAGGTGCAAAATTCCCATTCGCATTTTTGAAAAACGCAAATGTGCCAATTACATGTTTTTGAAAAGGTGCAAAACGCAATATTTACATGTTTTTGAAAAGGTGCAAAACGCAATATTTACATGTTTTTGAAAAGTGCAATATTTACATGTTTTTGAAAAGGTGCAAAATTCAATATTTACGTTTTTTAAAAGATGCAAAGCGTCAAATAAATACTTACGATTAGTTTAGATGGTACAAAACGTTTTATTTTCACATTTTGAAACAGTGCAAAACACTATAAATATTGTATGCATGTTTGTTGGATTAAACTCTATAAATGTTGATTTAAAAATATATTTGCCATCAGTAATAAGTAATAGGTAAGCCACCAAATTCATTCATATCGCAGCTTTGGCTTTGAAGAGTGCTAAACGCGTTTTTAAAACCTTCGAAAAGGTAACACAAAAAGGCAGTTTAGGAATAATATTGTCATTTTACAATCTTGAGCGCCTTCGAACATAATAGTTTATAGTTACAATAGGGCAGTTTGCTTCTTAGGTAACGATCTCATGCAAATACCTCCCTTTCTAATCCCTCCACAGATAACCCAAGCGAAGGGCAAAAACGACGAAGGAAGGAGTTTGTAAGTGGACGAAAGTTGAAATGAAATTGACGAGAGCTGTGACTAAAACGCACTGCTGAGTTTAATATAATTACACGTAGTGCAGTGTGCGTCTCCTCGTATTGCATAAGTGGGCGTAAGAATGATTGAAACGGAGAGTGTTCCAGGAATTCCTGAGCATACACCATCATCCACTGCCGAAATGCGGAGCTGGAAATTCAATCGAAAGTGAGTCCGAGAGTAAAAGTGCGTATCTCTCTCTCTCTCTCTCTGTGAGCAGGGGAGATGCAGATACGTGAAGATACATACTGGACTCAAGTTGGGAGTGAAGGTGTGAGGAAAAGTTGATGGTTCAAGTCGAAGAGTTGATAACTTTACCAGTTTGAACAAGAAACAAGGGGCTCATAGGCGAACGCATTTACAACCGTCGACGACAAGGAACGCATCGCGGTGCGGTGAGATATGCTCTGCGTGGCGGCGTGTGCCTCTCGTTCTATCGTTACCAGTGCCAGTGGCGGTTCCAGTGCTGTCACGTCCATAGTTGCACTGCTAAAACCCCGTTTTGAAAGAGTGAATTTCAATTAATTGGTAAACTGTAAAACAAGAATTCTGTAAAGGCCTAATTTTAAAAAGTGCATTTTAAAATAATTTGACCATTTTCAAAACGAATTTTGAAAATGTGTCCTTTTGAAAAGGGCCGTTGTAAAGAATAGACTTACTTTAAAAACAAATTTTTATATTTTGTTATTTTGACAAACAATATTCTTACAGAACTCGTGGACTGCGTCGTTTGTAAAAGTGCAATTTAAAATAATTTGACTATTTTGAAAACGAATTTTGAAAATGTGTTGCTTTGAAAAAAAACGTTTTAAAGAATTTGAAAATTGAAAAAAATAATTTTGAAAAAAACTGTTTTATGTAGAACTCGTCATTATCCACATTAAACACAACAAACAAATAAAAAACATGTGATTTTGCCTTACAAACTAACTAATTCAAATAAGATGAATTTTTTGCCTATGCACTACCCTCCATTGGCCTGTACCGTGGCTGGATGGATACGCTACTGACCTGAGTACGAATCTATGTACATGTACATATGTTCCTACGTTCTTCACACGTTTCTGTTTGATTCATTGAAAAACTACTACAACTACAACTGCAACTACCAACTACAACATTGAGGGAACTCGTGGGAGGGAGTCAATTATGAATTTGCCTAAATTCTCCATGGAACTTATTCATTTAGCTCCTGTGTAAAGTTTTGTTCATACACGAATAGACTCGCTTTGATTGGAATGAGAGGGGTTTCCATGATATTATGCATGCGCCAGCATACGAGTACACTGAGTTATGCCCAATATCTATAACAATGCATACCTATACATATACCCTGTCTGTATCTTGTGCCAGCCTATCACTTGAGTCCCGGTTTCCTCATCGGTTTCTACAAATATTAATTTAACACTTAGAAACTTTTGACGAAAGGAAAAATAAACTTTCGTCTTCCTCTTAGAAAACGAAAAGGAATTTAGCATGGTAGAGTAGAATGTGTAGGGTGCCTTATCTATGTACATAAACACTATCGTTCTTTGTCCAACTGTATTATATTGTAGTAAAGATCTACTGCGGGGCATATGTAGCGATGAATAGTAATAGGCCTTATCGTGTCAGATCGAAACTAATAAAAATTATAACATTTTGAAACAGAGTCTGACAAATATATCAGTCTGTAATGTCGATGATTTCCCTGGTGTCGTCGTAATCAAATGAAAATGCATCAAAATTTTATTCTCAAGATACACAAAAAAACAAGTTTTCAACTTCTTTTCAACTCTAGGGGCTGTTGGCTGTGTGGGTTTGGACTCTTGCAAATATCATGTCCCGCAATTTGGGTCGGGGAAATTGTGTGTGTGTTTGTGTTCTGTCTAGAATGGTCTGATCAATGGATCAAAGTTTAGAGCACGTACATTTATTATTTATTTGCAGATCGACTCAATAAACTTTTGGGAGCATCCATATATTAGGTACCCACATAGATTTTATAAAAATACCATCTCCATTGATCCCCATTAATTATATATTGGCCACCTCAGTCTCGCTAGTAGGCGTGATATTTAGATGAGCCCTTCTATGTAGTTATGTAGTAGAGTAGGCATATAGTCGTGGGTGGAAAGTGTTACAGTGGTGAGTGGTGACAGATGGATGGGACTGGTAAGACAATACTGTTTGCATTGACTAAAGCGTGTACTTAAGGTAAGCCGTAGAAAAAAATTGATCACATAGAATTTGCAAAGAGGATTGAATAAAGCTTTACCATCGTCATCAGTTGGTCGCTCTTGTTAGGCTCAATTTGGATCTCCAGCTCTTCTGACTGCGTCCCCCTCATCCCATGGATTGGAGAGTATATACATGCCATCGAGGCTGAAGAAGCAAAAATACCTACTCGAATATTTCTGAATAACGGTTCGTAAAAGCAATACGAAGGATTTCCAATCATCTTTACAAGAATACAATGAAGGATTTCCAATAGGTTTGGACTCTTCAAAATGATATTCGTAATCTGTAATGAAGTTAAGCTGGCGTTATAAAAAAAATAGCAAGGAATGCCACATTATTATTTACAAGATTTAAAAGGTTACAAAATTGTACTGTAATCGTACTGGTGTCAAATGTAGCATAATGATTGCAGGAATTTAAAAATGTTAAGATCTTTAAAATTAAAAACTTGTATGTTTTTCAGTATATAGGGAATTTTTGAACAGGTTTCAAAAAGCAAAGCTTGTCCAATTTTGCATTATTAAAAATTGTAAAATAGCATATTGGTCATTGATGTCATTTTTCTGAAGTGAAAAACTGCTAAACGCTCCATTAACAGGTTTTAGTTAGATTCAAAATGCAATATCTATGCGTTTTAAAAAGTCCAGAATATCTGTCTAAACTTTTTGCTTCTTTGTGTAGTGAGCGAGCGGACTGTTGGTATAAGGCACTTTACTACGAGCACTTCTCAATCCAAGACACCATACTGTACACCTATGTGTAGGCAGGCAAGTGGGAGACCCAGTTGAGTTGTCTCGTATTCATGGAGTTGTGTGACGAGGACTGGTGCTGGTGCTGGGAAGCGAATGCCAGGGAAATTAAACATGTGTTATCGTAGATTCTGTTGGAATGTATTTGCTCTCAAGCGAGAATCTGATTACTAATGAAATCCCAAGAGTCTGTAGTCCGGTGGCAGACACACGTGAGGAGCTCCTCAGCTTTATTTCTCCATAGGCACACGTACATAGCAGCCACTCGGGTTTCACATTACAGGGCTTCATCCCAACATTGGCACTCTCTTTCACTCTCTCTCTCTCTCTCCCAGCATGTTTGCACTCGAGGCCCAACAATAAAATTCACATTATCTCATGTTACGAAACTAAAACTAGTCGAGACTAAGCCAACTCTTTTATGCTCACTATCATTTCAATTCCATTCCAGCCGACAATTTTAAATCTAATGAGACATTCTCTCTCGCTTTCATCATCACTTCACCTCTCCTTTCGCCACTACAAGGAATCTACAGGGAAAGTGTATGAATCTTCACTGAAGAAGCAAAACAGAACCTAATTTTACAGTTTTTTTGTACAGGATAAAAAAAGCTATTTCTGGAGGACATTAAACATTGCTTTGTAATTTCCCTTTATAGTACATAACTAAATGAATACTAAAAGTGCAAAAAAACCATTTAAATTCATCAAAAAGTAGAAAACACTCGAACGTTTTGGGGTGACACTTTCGACGACTCTTTCGTCGACACTTTCGACGACACTTTCGACGACACTTTCGACGACACTTTCGACGACACTTTCGACGACACTTTCGTCTTGCACTTTCGTCTTGCACTTTCGACTACACTTTCGTCTTGCACTTTCGACGACACTTTGGCTGACACTTTGGCTGACACTTTGGCTGACACTTTGGCTGACACTTTGGCGGACACTTTGGCTGACACTTTGGCTGACAC
>JAQFZC010008483.1:0-10133 GCA_034695205.1 Dicyrtoma fusca | reverse complement strand
ATAGATCCTGCGACAGCCAACCCATAGCATAGAATTGTTTGTAATTCGCGCGAAAGTTTTACTCTCGTTAAACTCTCATGTGTAGCCGTGGTTAGTTTGAAAACTATGGTAAATTTTACCATTCTCTCTGTTTTTATTTACCGCGCATTTTACTAAAGTAAGTTTTACTCGCCTGTGTAGCTAGAGCCTTACTAGTATTAGGCACTTTTTAAAATGTCAATTTCTAGTTTTAACCATTTTCAAAGTGTTCCTTACTAGTATTAGGCACTTTTTAAAATGTCAATTATTAGTTTTAACAACCTTTTTAAAAGTTTTATTAACTAGTTATTTCCATTTTGAAAAAATGTTAGTTTTCGGTATGACCTTTTTGAAAAAGTTGATTTCTAGTTTTGATCATTTTGAAACTGTTATTTACTTGCTTTGAATATTTTTTAAAAAATGTTAGTTTTGACTGAAAATTGACGTCTTTGGACCAGGTTATTTACTAGTTTTGAACGCTTTTGAAAGTGTCAGTTACTAGTATTGACCTTTTTGAAAATGCTGATGGTTAACAATGTTGACCTTTGACCTTCATTTGCTTCAATATTTCAGTTCCAATCAACTTGGTCCCATATACAGAAATGATCACCATTAAAAACTGTACTAATATCACTAAATGGCATTGAAATCCGTAAAAGGTCAAAATTTGACATGGCAGGTCAAATAAGGTCAATATGAAACTTTGTCAAATTTAAATGCCATTTGATCGCTCTAGTACAGTTTTTTATGCTGATCATTTTTGTATATTGGACTAAAGGGATCCGATTGTAAACACGGATGGAAATTGGGGTCAAAGGTCGAGGGTCAGCTTTCTTTTATAATTAAGCAAAGTGCCTTCTAGTAGCCTTTGGGGTCTGTGGTGCTAATCCACGTTGGTGGCAAAGCTAATTCGTGTGTCTCAGTACAATACAATACACGGCCGTGCACTTAAATAGGAAAAAAACGGAGAAAGTGTGTCACGGATGTTTCCCCGTGCTTTCACTGCTTTCCATTACTTTCCATTGTTTGGCTGCGTGTAGTTTCGTGTGACTGATGTAATGCCAAGTGAAAGCTTCCAGCCGCTTTCTCCCTAACGTTATCTTCCCCATGTCAACCTCCATCAGTCTCAGCATCACCAGGGCTATAGCTCACCAACTTTACGTACAGTAGAACGACACCATTTTAACAGAAATGATTCCATTTTCCCTTTTTTATTATTCAAAGCACCGTTATTACAAATTCAAAAAGTGCCTTTCACTGTCACTCGAAATTACTTTGCACTTTGTTTTTAAAAACTTGGTACACTTAACGTCATACTACTTTGTTTTCAATAGCAAAATGGTCAAATTGGACGTTTCTGTTTTAAGAGCCCTTTCAAAAAATTGAACATGCACTACTATTTTTCAAAAAGGGCTAAGCACGATATTAGGGGTTTTAAAAAGCGTTATACACGATATTAGGGATTTTTGTAGTGCTAAACACAATATTTTTTTAAAAAGCGCTATGATATTTTGGTTTTTAAAAAGTGTGAAACACGATATTACGGTTTTATTTTTAAAAAAAGCTTAACAGGATATTTGGGTTTTCAAAAAGTGTTAAACACAATATTACGGCTTTTTACAAAGTGCTGAATACGATATTAGGATTTTTAAAAAGTGCTAAACACAATATTACGATTTTAAAAAAATACTTAACACGATATTTGGGTTTTAAAAAAGTTGCATATACGATTCTACGGGTTTCAAAAAGTGTTAAACTAAGCATGATATTCGTGCTTTTAAAAGTGGTAAACACGATATTACGTTTTTTTGTAAAAACGCTAAACAAAATGTTTTGATTGTTTTTAAAAAGCGCTAAACAGAGTATTAGGGTTTCTTAAATGCTAAACTTCATTTTACTATTTCTAAAAGGTACGATATACATAAATTGTCCTTGTCAAAAAGTGTTAAACCGAATATTACTACTATTACAAATGTGTAAAATATACAAGACCGCTTTTAGTCTTTTAGGGCTTTAAAAAACTGTAACGCCTTTAAATTGGTGTTTCTAAAAATTCGCCAAAAGTATAAATTGCCAATTAAAATAACTGTAGCATTTAATTCTTTCAGGAGAGCCTATCAAAAATTAAATAACAAAAAAAGGTATTCACTTTTTAAAAAATTAAAGAGCAGCATACGCCATTTGGATTGTGAAACAGTTCCTTACTTAAAATTGTAAATTACGGAAGTACATTAGGAAAATGTAATTTTAAAATTTAGTGTACTTCTCCTGGCAATTAGGATTTTATGACTTTTTAAATAATTTAAACAATTATAATTTGAATTAAAATAGTCTCTAATGGTGGGGAAAGGCAATGGCTGGGCTGTTCTATTTGGTTCTTGAGTTGGTAATGGGAGTACTTAATACAGATCGACTGCCGCGGCACTTTCACTTTTTCGCTTTCCCTTCCACTTTCTCCAACTTTCTCCATCATCCATTTTCATCTTTAAAAATTCCAGATCACTCCGCCACCAGACGCCCATTACCATTACACGCCAAGACCTTCCTCAGACATCCTGTAACCCACTTTCACTTCCCCCCGCCATTATGCTCAGTAGCTCAGTAAGAGCACCAGCAACAATTTTGTGTGCGTCTGTAAAGCGTCGGTGGAGAGGCATTGTGTCGCAAGTTCAACGGCCTCTTAATTCTTAAATCTTAAAATTAAGTCCCAAAGTCCCAATATAGCAAAGTAGTAAAATTACTTCTTTCACTTTTCAATAATAGCAAAAATTCCAAACAGAATAAAAGTTGTACTGAAATTTTTTCAAAATATTTACAATGCTAATTAGAGTCTTAAAGGCAGCATAACTGCTATTTACACTTTTTCAAGCATAATTAAAGTTGTATTTGCCTTTTTCAAAACCTAATAACAGTTGTATGCGCACTTTTTTAAAATAGCAAAACTAGTATTATGCATTTCAAAGATAGCTTTGCTATTAACACATTCTCAACCCCAATACAGCTGCTATTTACTATGTACACTTTTCCAGACATATTGAAAGTGGAATTTACACTTTTTGAAAGCAAGCAAAACACCTATTTATACCTTTGACAGCAATAAAAACACTGATTTATACTTTTTGAAAGCTAGCAAAACACTGAACTACACTTTTTGAAATCAAGCAAAGCATCGACTTACACTTTTTGAAAGCCAGCAAAACATCGATTTACACTTTTTGAAAGCAAGCGAAACACTTATTTACAATTTTTGAAAGCAAGCAAAAAGACGATTTACACTTTTTAAAACAAGCAAAACGCCGATTTACACTTTTTAAAACAAGCAAAACACCGGTGTGCACTTTTTGAAAGCAAGCGAAACACTTATTTACACTGTTTGAAAGCAAGAAAAACACCGATTTACACTTTTCAAAACAAGTACAACCACAATTTGCATTTTTTGAAAAACAAAAATCTCAGTTGGCAACCTTTTGAATCAAGCAAGATATCGATTTAAACTATTTTTGAAACATAAAAACCTTAGTTTGCAGCTTTTTGAAACAAGCCAAATATTGATTTATGTTTTCTCAAACACAATAAAAGTGGTATTTACACTTTTCAAAAAATGGTAGTAACGCACCTTGTACACGCATATTAAGTACAAATTGACTGCAAGGACTGTACCTTAAAATGACATGCATGAGGGACGCTACATTTGTACTACGTCAGAATGCTTCTTCACCCACGATTTAATAAAATGTACAGCATAAGCTGGTTGTGGTTCTTGGATTCGCAACTTGTGCTTTCCCTTCCTTTCTCCGCTCTTTACGATTATGTGCCTGGACAGAAAGTACATCAAGAATTCCATTACGACAGGCTCAGGCTGGAAATGCACACTTGGAATTTATGTGCACACTTGCAGCCTTTGCTGTCCGGATTTCCAATGGAATTGCACTCTTGGAAGTGTAACGAGAAGTTGAGTGCATATTTCGTTAGTGTAGCTATGAACATACATAGCGTCGGTGAAGCTGCAAAATGAAGCGTAAATGCATACACCACTTAAATGGCTAAATATTTCCCCTTTTTAACAAAACTATAAAGACTTACAACTTTATATAAGACTTAGGAAACTTTTTTCAAAACAAGCAACTTAACTATGTACGTATGTATTTTTGCAGTATTTAAAAGTCTCTAAATCAAGTTTTTGCATTTTTTTAAAAAGCTAAATCGAGCTTTTGCACCTTTAAAAATGAATACTTTAAGGTTTTGTATCCTTTGAACGAGGCAAATTGCCCATTTACGCGCTTTTAAAATGACAAAATTGGGGTTTTGAAGATAATAAACAGGTACAAAGAAACCTGATTTTTTACTTTTTGTATGTCTCAAAAAGTGCAAACCAAGCCTTTGTATGATTTTAAAAGTGTAAATCAAGCCTTACGATGTGTACAAATCAGTATAAATCAAGGTTTAGCATGTTTTAAAAAAGTACTTGTAAGTACCTACATCTATTTCTATACTGCAAAAAGCGTTAACCGATTTCGAAGTAATTTGAAAGAGTACAAATCTAGGTTTTGCATAGTTCCAAAAAGTGTAAATCGAGTTTTACACAGTTTGAAAAAGCATAAATCAAGCTTTGCATCGTTTCAAAAAGTGTTAATCGACTTTCACGAATTTTAAAAGTGTACAAACAAAACCTTTTCCGTCCTTTCAAAAATTGGAAATCGAGTTTCACACAATCATAAATAAAGTAAGCATAAATCTTACTTTTGCACTATTTCAAAAAGTCTCCATCCACTTTCACACAATCTGAAAGACCGTAAATCAAACTTTTGCATCCTTCTAAAAAGTACAAATCAATTGTTTGTTTCCCTTTGCTTTACAGTTTTACACATTTTGAAAATCCAGCAAATTTTCCATCTTCTATGCAAAACTGAAAAATTCTAAACAACAGCGCGTACAAAATATAATTTGTCGACGCTCATTTAATCCACATCAATCATCCTAAAAATAAAAAACTAAAAAAGAATAAAAATTAATACTTAATTAATTAATAATCATTATAATTCTTTTAACTATTTTCTTCTTCGACACTCGTCACTTTGAACCTCAAACGGTGATATTCTATGTACAATCATATTAGCTGTACCATTTAATAATGTGATGCTCGTAATGGTTATAGTTATAGCAATAGCTATATTACAACTATAACGTTCTGTGTGCATACAAAAGGAAAATAAATTGGAAAATCTAAAATTAATACCGTCATTTGTAGGGCAATGTCATTGCAATAAGCTCGGTAAGGTAGCCTTATAGTAGATTTTTGAGGAATTGCAATATTGCAAAATAGCAAAATTGCAAATGTGCAAAAGATTGTGTTCTTTTGCCCTTCTTTGAATCCCTAAACTACATTTTGATCTTGCTAATAATGGCTAATGATGAGAACCTTGCTGTTTCTTTGATTGATTGCAGATGGAAATCTGTTCTGTGTCGGTGGTTCGGATGGCAGTGCTTGCTTAGCAACTTCGGAAAAATTTGATCCAAGACGGCTTCGTTGGGAATCCGTCGCCTCCATGCACACTCGCAGGTAATTTAATTTAATTGTAATTCATTTAGAATAAAAGTTAACATAATGCTACATAGCAGATTAATGGTCCTTTTTTTTAAAAAAAAATGTGTTTTAAAAAAACTACTAATTTTTGAAACAGCTGCTAGCAAGTTGTACAAAAACTGGAGCTTTGAATTTTTTTTTTTGCAAAACACTTTCCATATAGAGCTAGTAGCTATATAGTATAGCTATATACCTATACTAAAATGCTATAGGCTATAGGCACGGCACCTGCTATGGTGTTCTAGTATAAAAATGACAAAAAATGGAAAAGTTGAGCCGTACATAGTATAGACGAGGCCAGTGAACTTTCCCACAGAAAATATGAAGCTGGTGCATAAATTGTTAATGCTACGACTGGATCTGATCTGCCAGTTTGGCACACGAATAAAAATGTGAATGGAGAATGTAGTGTGTGTGTGCTTGTGCTGTAGAACACGTACAACTACATTTTACGACCTGGAACAGGTTCCAGAATAATTCTGTACTGGTAAGCCAGATGACCAGCATTGCATAGCGTGGGTGAAGAAGCATTGTGGCGAAAGTCCAGCGTCCCTGCAATAATTTAACTGGCGCCAGTACTAACAATCCATTTTGTACCTAACAATAAGGGTTCATAAAGAGTGTACATATTACATTTGCACATTTTTTAAAAGTTTTTACGTGGGTAATTCAAAATTTTGAAAAACAGGAAAAAGAGATATTTGCACTTTTTAAAAAGTAGTAAAACTAGCATTTAACGCCTTTTCAGAACAGTCAAATTTATATTTACGCTTTTTTAAAATAGTAAAATTAGGATGTGCACTTTTTCAAAAGCAGTAAAACTGGTATTTTTACACTTTTTCAAAAACAGTAAAACTGGTATTTATACACTTTTTCAAAAACAGTAAAAGTAGCATTTACACTTTTTCAAAACCAGTAAAAGTAGCATTTACACTTTTTCAAAACATTAAAGTTGGTATTTAAGCTTTTAAAGAACAGTTAAATTGGAATCTGCACTTTTTCAAAAAGAGTAAAACTGGTATAGGTATTTACACTTTTTTCAAAAACAATAAAATTGGTGTTTACACTTTTCAAAAACAATAAAATGGGTATTATTTATTTGCACTTTTAAAAGGTAGTAGAATAGCTATTTATAGTATTTATACTTGTTTAAAAGTTACAAAGCAAAAGTATTTTCACTATTTTTTAAGTAGCAAAGTTGCTAGCTTGTTCCAACAATTACTAAAGCTGCTATTTTTATATTTTTTAAAATACAAGAAACTATAATTTACACTTTTTTAAAAGCAGTAAAACTGCTATTAATACATTTTTAAAATAGCCAAAGGGCAGTATTTAGACCTTGTACAAAGCCACTGGTTAAATTGATGATTACTGGAACTTGCCTTAAAGTCAAAATGCCAGTACTAAGAGGACGTTGGACTTGCGCGTCAGAATACTTCTTCACCCACGATATGCGCCCCATACAGCTACAAATGCCTACCTACATATGTACATAATACACTTATTCAAGTAAAAACACGATGCGTTGTGCGATTTGTAAAAAAAAAACGGTTTCGGTTAAAATCTGATGCATTAAATAACTAACTACATACATATACAACGAACGTAAAATGGCCAGAAGACGGACACTGTTCCAGTCTATAAAATCCCAACATATTTCAGCTTAGACTGTTAAACTCTTAACATTAATAATAATTGCAGAATTCCAGCTCCAGACTGCAGCTTGTACTCTTGTATAATATGTCAAGTTAAAGTCAAAGTCACAGGGAAACGGGGCTAATGTCCAGAATTCCAGAATCTCCAGAAGAAGTTCGCCCAAAAAAAAACGTCCAAGACCTTTTCCATAGACGGCAGACCAGACCGCAGTCCCTCGCACACTTGACTGCACTTAAGAGCCCCAGAATTTTCCAGTCTTAATAAATAATCTTTTATCTCTAGAATCAAAAATCTGTCTTTAGAATCTACATTTTTCCACCCAACATTTTACACGAAAAACGACATTTCTAGTCTGAAAGTCAAAGTTTATGTCCGAGACATAAATACAAAACATTTTGGAATTTTTGCACACTTTTTAAGAAAAAAAATCCGCAGACACCTTTTTTTTTACCTTTGCATTCTTTCCGACTGACTAAAGGTCGTTGGTCGAGCCGTTATCGCTAAGAACTTGGAACTCGTGCCTAAAATTTGAATCACATTTGAATGCCATGACGGTAAATTCCATGTAAATGTGTGCAATAAAATATTTTATTGGCACTTAATCGCCAAAGTACAGGCCCACTTGGCACGTTCGTACGACTTCATACGCAATATGACTGTAAGCCACTGCTGTTTTATGCCATAGAATCCAAGGCCGTGTAGCTTCTGGCTAATTCCCATTCATGAATCATTGCCTAGATCAATGACAGAAAAACATACAGGAAAATCAACCGAATAAAAAAAAATAAAAAATAAAATAAAGTCCATAAAAAAATTAAAAAATGTAAAAATATGACGAACGATAAAAGATCCGCATCTCTACAAGTCCACGATGCGATAGATACACTTTTTGCATAACAAAACTGAAACCGAAACCGAACCTAAAAAGTAATACAAAAGAACGGGCATTTTAAGTACCGAAAGCAAAAAAAAAAAAAGTTGTGAAAGTCTGGAATTGTTGAGCAACTGTGTGGATGGAAAGTGCAGTGTGTCTCTAGTCTACTACCCGACTTTTATTTAGTTGGATGGTTGATGTTTTCTGTTTTCGGTTTTCGGATTTCGGTTTCGGAGAAAGTGGGTCTTCTACTGTGTGTCTGGTGGTGGGTGAAATGTCAGGGAGTAAAATGTATGGGCTGGCTGGGTTTTTTTTTCTTTCTTGGGTGAATAAATAAATGGAGTCTGGAATCTGCTGGAGCTGGAAGTTCATTGATGCAAATCTAGAGACAAGCTTCTATCTGTCTGTAAGAAAGGAGGTCGGTCATTCATTGTTAGCATTTGCATTAGCATTAAATCTATATAGCGATAGGAAACTAAAAACTTTATAGGGACTATAGACAATAGATACCGTGGGCTCAGATGCAAAGTGACGCTTATCCATAAAGCTTGAAAAAGAGCGACAGATTTTCCCAATTTTGTGTGCTGCGTTTAATGATTATTATTGAGCAGCTCTTAAGAATGAGATTAAAACCAGTTTTTGCGATTGAAATGTTTAGTTTGACATACCTTAAACTTGCACTGTTTGAAAACATGTATTGCAAAACATGGATTTACACTTTTAATTATGCAAAGCCTCCGTTTGCACTTCCTAAAAATACGCGAAACCTCTGGTTTCGTTTTTTGGAAACGTGCAAAACATGGATTCACACTTTTTGAAAGATTCAAAACACTGACTTGTACTTTTTGAAAGATGCAAAACATCGATTTGCACTTTTTAAAACTATGTAAAACCTTTGATTTGCACTTTTTTAAAGATGCAAAACATTGACTTGCAATTTTTCAAACTATGCAAAGCCACCGTTCACTTTTTTTTGAAAATCCAAAACACTGATTTTTACTTTTTGAAAGATGCAAAACACTGATTTTTACTTTTTGAAAGATGCAAAACACTGATTTGTACTTTTTGAAAGATGCAAAACACTGATTTTTACTTTTTGAAAGATGCAAAACACTGATTTGTACTTTTTGAAAGATGCAAAACATCGATTTGCACCTTTTCGAACTATGCAAAGCCTCTGTTTACACTTTCTAAAAATACGCGAAACCTCCGGTTGCGTTTTTTGCAAACGTGCAAAACATGGATTCACACTTTTTGAAATACCCAAAACACTGATTTGTACTTTTTGAAAGGTGCAAAACATCGATTTTCACTTTCACAAACTATGCAAATCTTTTGATTTACACTTTTTGAAGTATTCAAAATCTAGATTTTTCGTTTGTAAAACACGCAAAACCCCAAGTTAAACTTGTTCAAAGCATAGAAAACCTCAATTTGTACCTTTTCAAAACAAGCAAAACTTAATTCACGCTGTTTTAAAAAATGAAAAACATAGGTTTACCTTCTGTACAAAATAAACAAAACCTCAAAAACCTTGATTTGAACTTTTGTAAATGTACAAAACCACCCTTTACGTTAGTTCTTTCAAAACTTGCAAAACTTGGATTTCTTTTTTCTGAAGCTTTCAAAATCACACCATTTTCAATGTTTAAAACTTTCAGAAACTCGATTTACACTTCACAACTACATATTATTACCCCTCTACCTAACTTTGCCTTCAAGCAGTATTGGATAGATATGCGTCATTTTGCCCCTCAAGCCGCGCTATATTCACTAATACTGCCTTGAAACTAACTTCTACACATTTCCTATAGGAACCGTCGGACATCGAGAGACCCCGTGCTTCTTAATCTCAATAAAGTTGAGCCGTAAAAATTAAAATGAAAACCTAAAATCGGAAAGCACCATTTTTTACGACTATTTTATGGGTTCACGGTCACAGCTTCGAAATACAAATCTTCGAAAACCACGACTTCGAAACTATTTCTTCGAAAGTCCATG
>JAQFZC010008482.1:0-10133 GCA_034695205.1 Dicyrtoma fusca | reverse complement strand
CAATTTATTAATTACCGCATATGACGCAAGTAGCCTTCTTGGTAGTGGAAGTCTTTTTTTATTGCATTTACGCAGTCAAGACTAACTCTTTCTGTTTCATTGGGACGATGACTGTGCTGAACACTGATCACTGATCACTGGATCCGTTACTCCAGCGGAAGTAATTAGCGAAAACTGGTACACTGTGTTTCGCTTTATACAGCGCCACCGAAAACAGAAAGAATTAATGCAGAAATACAATGAAAGAACGGCTTCCACTGCAACGGCGGTTACTTGATCCATTTAATAAACTGATCAAAATTATAATTACATCGTTATGTGGTATGAAACAGCAGATTTGTAGTAGCAGGTTTAAAATTTTATACCGTAATTCTAGGGTAACAACTAGGGTCTGGGGGGCCGTTCATTTAATACATAATGCTAAATCGGCCCTTCTTTTTGGACTTCTTTTTTAAAAATAGTATTGAGTTTCGGAGTCAAAATCGCAAAAGCGAGGCTCCGCAGTAGTACATGGTACACTGTTCGTTGTTGTTGTTGGCTATTATTGGTATTCTAAATTGTTGAGCTCTTTCCCTGTACTTGACTCCCCTTCTTTTTGGACCACCGACCGCTGTAACGCTATTTGCACTATGTACATAATACACTAGCATATGCCAGTAACGCCCCTGCGCAACCTACCAGCGACCGCTTTGTGCGTTATGTAATATATGCACGGCCTCTTGGTTAATTCGGGGGATATTATACGAGCAAATACAGTAAAAACACATTTGTATATTACCCGCACATATATGTCTCTTTTTGCACCTGGGAACATTTTTTCCTACTTGCAGCTTGGGAACGTTTTTTCCGGGAACATTTTTTCATCGTCCAGCTTTTTGGGAACATTTTTTCCGGGAACATTCTTTCCTACAATAATCTTATCTACCAAGACTCCGCACACAAAGTGGGTTGAGTTTACGATTATTGTTAGGCTAATGCTTTAATACTTGACAAAAATACTTTCAGGTATAACGAAGTCCTGTTCTAATGAACTACAGTGCAGTGTATAGGGAATCTCTGAATTTTATTTCCGTGCGTATGTATTCTTTCGTACTCAGCGAGTTTAAAAAAAATTGTATGATTTCACAGTACTGCATATTGGCTTGATCCCAGAATTTATAGTTCAGTCACTATCTCAGAACTTAAGGCTGTTTCTGCGAATGCAATTTTGATCTTCTAGGAATTACATCTTTAAAGCGAAATTAAATGATATCAAGAGTCATGGGGTGCATGGCTATTATGTAAGTATACATTATTGATGTGTATCATGCACACAAACAAACACCACTCTGCTCTGTAGGCATAATTTTCTCGATAAGATTCTTTACTGCGAATAATGATAATTCTGTGCTATGCAATACTATGCATGTCGAATTAATTTTAATCAAAAGAAACGTAGAGTCCTATACAGCTGTTTCATTTTTCATTTTTAGGAGAAAAGACTATAGCTATGTATGTATGTATGTAGAAAACAACTAAGCCCACCCGTGTACATAAATGTTTAAAGTGTACAATAGTAACCATGAAAGATACAAACGTCTGCTTTTCGTTTTGCTAAACACCCGAATTTCCTTCACCGATCATAACCCCTCCCATTACACTCGTCACAACAGGTCGTGTTCGTGGCTTGTGTTATTTGCCCGCGAGTGATTAATTATACAGCCATTTCGTCTTCCTGAGAAGTGAGAAGAGGAGTAAAAACTCGAAACGTTGCAGAATTATTTGTTATTTTCCAAAATTTTCTTCAAAATTGGTGAGTTCCTACCCTTCTTACTCTACTAATTAACATAACTTGCCTTGCGTTCAACTTATCCTAACTTTGATATTTTGCCTAGTATAACTGACCTAGGTAGGCATAAACCCCTACGATTAGTACTAATAAAGTAGCATTAGAGGCAGAAAACGAAGGAAACCTGGGGGTGTCGGAGTTTCAGGAAAGTAAAAAAAACCTCCAATCCGTTATCTGCCTGTACATTTATCGCTACCTTTTGGTCAGTAAATCTTGTACAACTAAATCAGATTCAGTTATACTTTTAAACTGTCTACGCTTTCAAAATGTGGATGAAACTACAGCTAATATTATAGGAAAGTTGTCGGTAATGAGTGTAACTGGCAGATACACCCTGTAAAATGCAGAAATAATTACCTCACTGTGTAGACCAGGACCAGGAAGGCTGATTAAAATACAAGTTATCCAACTCCTCCGACCTGGCCGTCGGCCGACTTTTGGATCTGTGCGACCTAAACATGAGAATATTACTACGATTTTTTTCGTATTGCTATTTTTAGAAAATAGCGTTTGCATGTATGAGTTCCCCCTAAGAATAGGTTTCCTTTAGTTTCCGAATTCCCTATTTTCTTACTTGTTAGATTACTTGTTCAAATATCCACGGACATCGTAACTGTTGACATACAAAACTAAGTAACTAAGGCAGAGGAGTACTTGCTTGTACCATTAATTCCTGCCTGACACAAACACCATCCTTCATTTATCATCGGTTCTTCATTTAACTATGAAATATACCAATAAGTAAAAGTATTCACGTATTCAGGATTCAAATGAAATTATGAACTAAGACTTTAATGTTATTTTAGGAATTTAACTGTAAGACTACAGGATAATCGTTAAATGTACACACCTTTAACTTTATCGAATAAGGAACTTGAGGTCATAGTGACTAATATCTTACAGTAATAATTAAAACTTAATTACTGCAGTTTATATCACTGACACTCCAATGACAAACCATAGCAAATAAAATCTACGCTCTGGTAGGAAACCCCTCCGTATCTGATTTATTCTACACGGAGGGCGCTTTTCATGAAAAATACAGTGGCGCCGCAGCGACCTTTTGGTTGCCTATAGTATAGTTATAAGTTATAATTTATTGCGATTTATTTGCTTTCCCCGTCTCTGGGATCAAAGACGGTAAGCCATCAAAAGTACACAGTTATTAAAAATTATTCAATTTAAAAAATCGTACAACCACCACAGCATGGCATCTGAAGTATAGAATAGTTAAATCCATTGAGATAAGTTTTTCACTCACTAAATACGAATTTTGCTGTTTTACAGAATCACAATGGAAAGCAATCTTGTTCAAATCCTATGTTTCATGGCGTTAAGTGTGTTCCTTGGGAATATTATTGTGTCGTCCACTCCCATAAATAGAAGCTCATACGGCGAAACTTGTAATAAAACATTAAAATGTGACTCTCGTGCCTGGCTCGGCTGCTACAATGGCCATTGCGACTGCATCAAACAAGGTGAAATGATTTACGAAAAAAATATGAAAAAGTGCGTTTCGAAATCTGGGGAAAGATGCAAATTTGCCCTTGACGATGTGGAAGATAACAATTTTGTCTTTGAAGTCACGAGCTGCGTTTCTAATGCCAAATGCAGTCCCGAAGGAATCTGTGTGTGTGGAGAGAAATTCTTTGAAGATTCGAATGGCACTTGCACTCCAACCGTGGGTCACATGGAAACTTGCAGTACGCATGGGGAATGCTCCATCTACCAAGGGTTTCAATGTTTGGATGGACGGTGCCAATGCAATAAGTCAACATCTGTTTATTCTGGTAGCACAGCTGATTTTCAAGGTCAAAGTCCAGATAGATTGTCTCAGATGGACGGCTATCAAAATGATGGTTGGTCTTCTGGGTGGTGGCAGCCACAATCAAGAAAGGAGGAGATAATTCTTCCATTTATTAAAAAAACTACCATACGAACTAAGGAAAATACAGATTACAACCAATGCGTCGGATTGGCTGGCTTCCCTTGTATTGTTTCTGAATGTACGAAGGGAGCAAGATGCATCCAGGACACTTGCATTTGCGATGACATCTTTTATGCAACTTCAGATGGAAAATGTGTGCCTAAGACGAAGCGGGGAAGTAATTGCACGGCCAGCCGTCAGTGTGAACAAAATCCTGGACAGAAGCTGGTTTGTGTGAAAGGAGTGTGTGACTGTGACCCGACCGTTTCTATCTATTCCACTGCCCAAGCTTCCATTAAAAAGTCTGAAACCCAAGATTACAGCCGACGTACACGGTACCACAAGGTTGAGTTTCACTCTGGGGCCACAAATCCATCGTTTCACGGATTTGTGACCACTGATTCAGCAAAAACACAATGCGTGGGTCTGCCAAGTTCACCATGCATCGATAGGCTCTGCTCCCCCAACGCATTCTGCTCTTACCCAGTACCTGGGTCTTTTTATCAAGATGAAACCTGTAAATGTCAACCGAGTTTCACGGAATCCAAATCACACATTTGTGCCACCGGCTACGAGTCAGCTTGCTCTGCCTCCTCAAATTGCATTGATGGACTAGTCTGCAGAAACTCCCGTTGTTTGTGCCCCTACAAGACACAGAAATTTGACGGTCCAAGCCAGACCTGTCTGAGTCAAGTGGGAGGCCCTTGTTCTGGAAATCCATTTTGTGAAGGGACAGCTGAATGCGTGGTGTCCAATAATGGGACTGGAGCTGGACACTGCGCATGTAAAAGGGGCTACGTTGAAAATCTGACTGGGAAGTGTGAAGCGGGATTTGGAACTGATTGCCGGTCAGCTGCGGACTGTGACACAGTAGCTTCTTTAGAGTGCATCGATAAAAAATGTGGATGTCCAGTGTTTGCCGAGTACAGTTCTTCCTTAAGGAAATGTGTGGGGCTGGTGGGAGCCAAGTGCATTGTCAACAAGAAGGACGAGAGCCAATGCACCAAGAATTCTCATTGCCAGAAAAATGACTATGTTTTTCTTCCAGGGAGCTGCGTTTGCAATCCAGGCTTTGAAGAAACTAAATCGTATACTTGTAAAGAGAATGTAAATGAGCTTTAAATTTTGCTTGAGTATGAATCTCACGCACTTTGCACGATTTTGTTTCATTAAATTGCAATTAAATAAAATTGTGCAACTAGCTTTCGAATAAAATGGTAGCTCTACAGTAAAAAAGAATTATTATGAATGTTTATTTCTAAATAATCTAAGTAAATAATAATTCTAAAGAATCTAGACCCACCCTCTCAGACTGGTTACAATAATGTACAATATCTGCATCAGTTTTTTATTCACAATCCGTTAGTTTGTTTTTCACTGCTTGGCTCAATCCGATCCATATGTGCTTAAATTGGCTTTTCAATGAGGTTCCTAACATCTCGATTTGGATCAAAATCTTGGGAAATCGAGCCCCGTGTAATTCCTTTGTTGAGGATTTCCATCATTATTGTGGCATCAGTTTTTAAAGGTTCCTTTCGATAACAATAAGCAGCCCAAATGAGAAACGGATTAATGAGGAGAGCACAGGCTTCCACAACTATTTCCGGTTTCAAACCAGAATTATGTCCTAGGGCAAGGCCATGAATTGCGAGCGCAATAAGTGTCATAATTACAAATAGAACTTGAAGCATCAGCCATAAATTAAGATTTCTGGCGCTTTCCTGAACAAAAAATACATAATAAACAACGGTTAAAACATGAGAATTAAGAAAAATGCTGCTTTTTACAGCCATGAAGGTTTTCAAATCAAAAGAGCAGCTTTAGAAACACCTGTTTCATTAATAATACACTACAGGCCACTAAACAGTAGCCGTTGTTATTTGAAATTGAAAAAATATTTAAATGTAATAGTTTTCTCAAACCTCATATGCACAAACACTAAGAAGAATTCCCGCGGCCAATCGGATTGTATTTGCTGATTTTGCTGCCATTCTTAGACAAACCTCGACGCGAATTTTTCCTCACTAACTTCCTGAGCAAAATTAATTACTGAGATACATCGACTGTCAGCATAATTGCAAAAAAGATCTAAAACACGATGCAACATTTTATGAATTCAAGAAAGTATGACCTTCTAAATATATTGATTTTATCGTCTGTATCCGTCCAATAACTTGACAGGCGATTCTAGCATTGTAACCCAGAATCTCCTTTCCCCCTTTTCGGCTCCATTTTATTCCTCTTATCAGGAGGAACGTGTGTCAATGACAAAGAAAAAGCAAACTAACTACTTGTAAGCGAATCCATCGTATACGCGATAGCAATTTTTAACGATTTTATGACCAGATTTTCAAAACGCTCGCTCAATGTGCCAGGTGAAGAAATAACGCTTAACTAGCTAAACTGTAATGACCAACAAGTTACTAATTATTGCCACAAATTCGTTTTAGGTGTGTAACACTTTAATTGCATCATTAAATTGTACCATTGCGCATTGGATCGGTCCATTCAACAACCAACGGCAGTTGTTCGTAAAATATGAACTGCATACAAAACTAACGAAGTGATTTTACTACTTACACCTTATCATTTTGACTCATTGAGTTGTACTGAATTATTTTATTGCTGTTCTGGATTCAACTTGGGCGTGCAGCCAGTTTGTGTAGGCAAATAAAAATGACATTTAAAAAAATCCTGAATTTACAAGTACAGCTTGCGTAATAGAATAGACTGTCAATGTCAACTCATATATTAAAATTACGGACAAAGTTGTCTCTAAAAATAAAAGTTGTAAATGCTGCTACTGTAGAATGTAATATGTGGGAATTATAAATTAAAAGAACAAAGTTTTACGTCAACTACAATATGTAATAATAATTATTTACTGCCCATGCACTTTCTCTGTAGCACATTTGTATGCTTCAGTTGAGCCGTTTACCAAGTAATTCGCTACAAAGTTAGTCTATAATATACAAAAATTCCAACAATAAACAATATAGATTCCTGAAGATTTTATGTACAACCTTTTAGATACTAGATTTAAATTATGAATCCATCCATTTCTTCCCTGAGTTTTACTAAATCTGCAACGCATTTGTAATCTGAAGTTTCTGTAGCTCCTGACAAGCAAGCGCACCTGCCAGACAAAGACGGATGCTTCGCCTTGCTACAATGGGCCTTTTCAGTACATTCAGTCTCATTATTCGAATCACACTTTGCTCCCACGAGACCAACGCATTTCCTCGCATCAAAGTTGAAATCAGCGAATTTCCTGCACTTGCATTTTTGATCGATGCACTGCAGCTGCGCGAGAGTGTCGCACTCAGCCAACGTTGAGCAGCGTGTGCCATGGCCGGCCTCGCATTTTCCCCGCGCATTTTCAACGTAGCCTTGCCGACATGCGCAGTGGCCGGATCCTTTACCGCCATTGGAAATCTGACAATCTGCATTTTGCTCACAAGAGGCGCTCATACTCTCGTTGCAAGGTCCTCCTATTTCGCTCATGCAGGTGTTCGTTGAAGTGTTGAAAGTTTGGGATTCAAAGGGACAGAGACACTTTGAGTTGAGACAAACCAGGTCGTACAGGCAATTTGAGCTGAAGGTGCAAGTCGTACCGTAGCCCGTGGCACAGGTGTTATATTTGGATTCGGTGAATTCAGACCGACATTTGCATATCCCTCGTTGGTCCAAAGCATTTTGTTTAGTTGGGTAGGAGCAAAATGCATTAGGTGTACATAGCCTGTCAATACATGGCGAATCAACCAATCCAACGCATTGAGTTTTGGCTTCTCCCTCAAACCTATGAAAATATGCATTGGAGTACCAGCTTCCTTGCCATTCAGAATATTTTATTGAGGCCTGCGCAGTGCCGTACATTGAGGTCTTGGGATCACAACTACACTGCCCATTGAAACAAACAAAATTTTGACTGGGCTTTTGCTCGCACTGGAAACTTAGTGTACAATTATGAAAAGGCTTAATTTTTGGAGTGCAACTTCCATCAGTGTCTGGAAAAAATTCTTCGTTGCAAACGCATTTGTTGTTCAAACACCCTGCATTTTCGACACATTTTGAATTTATACAATGATAGTTTGCTAAACCAACACATTGAGGGTCTTCATATGTAGTCTTTCGAAAAAATTGTAGTGGCATCGTTGCACTTACACTGTCCGTCGGTACAATGAAGTGCTTGGTACTTTGAGCAATGAACTTGGAATTCGCAGGTTTGCAGATGTCCGAGGGCGGGCGTGCAAGTGCCGTTCAGATTTTCATAGAATTTATCGCCGCACTCACAAACGCCTCCTGCGCTACACTTTGCATTAGACACACAGTCCGTGTGTGTGCTCCAAAATAAAATTATTATCCTCCACAGCATCCAATGCAAAGGTACATATCTCTCACCGGATTTGGAAACACACTTCTTGGATGTGTGCTCGTAAATCATTTTTTCGGGTTTAATGCAGTTGCATTGGCCATCGTAGCAGCCGAGCCAGGCACGGGAGTTACATTTCAGTGTTTTGTTGCACGGTTCACCGTACGAACTTTTCTTTAGAAATTCGGAGGCAGAAATTACACGCTGCAGATATGATCCAGGTGGACGTGCTACTAAACCTTGAGCTTGACATGCTAGTTTACTGGATAGAATAACAAAAACAGTTGCAAGCAGCAATTTCCACATTATTGCGGCTTTTTTTGGTATCTTATAGAGGATATTTAAAGGTACTTCAGCAATTGCTGAAGAATGGAATAAAATTAAGTAATAGTAATCAGCAATAGGAAATGAGTGTACTGGGTCACTGGGTGAAACAGAATCTGGAAGCAGACTGAGATGAGAAATTACATCTGTAATAGCCCAATTTTATCCCATATTCTGAACTGCGATAATAATATTAGGTTTAAATATCAGTAAAAGTGTTTTTGTAAGTCTTATCGTGTTTTTTTTTCGTATTTCATCTCCTAGAATTAGTGTCAATAACATTTTTCTAAGTAGTAACCCGCCCCCTCCCCCCCCCATTTCTAGTCGGTTTAATGTTTGTCAAACTTGTAAGTAAATAGCGATAATAAGCATAAAAGCTACAAAAACAATCAGTCAAATGTCAAAATTCATTCTTCAAAATGTACACTCATCATTAATTATAATACTGTTAAAACTAAAATTATTGAAAGTAATTAGGCACCTCTGACGTTTTTCCAGTGTGTGAAGCTGGGGTGACTACAGTTTATTATAATTTAGAATCTTATTTTTCGGCTGTTTTCGTTGCGATTTAATTTTGTCAGTCAATCACAAAACATTCAGGCATGTATTCTATCCTGGACAACCTACCTACATGTGAGCGTCTTTAAAGCAAAAAAAAGTCTACATTTTTGAAAATTAAATTTGACCATTTTGAATCCCAAAAATAGTTAAAATTCTGTATCCGATTGTTTCGATTGTTTACGGTTTCAGCTTTTTAAGCAGAAGTTTCCTAGTTATATCGTAAAACAGGGAGTACGTGGCCTTTCAATTTTACTTCAATTGGAATTTGTGTAGCTACCTGTACGATTACGGCAGCCAGCAACTAGGGGATGGTTACTACTATACCTAAATTTTACGCGTAGGTATGTTATTTCTGTATCTGTATGTATCTGTGTAACAATTCTATTGGTAGTAGTACGCTATAATGTTTAAATTCATTGACCATTGACTTCAGTGCACAAATAAATGATGAACCAAGTGATTTGTTAAATGTATTAGTAAGTATGAAACGTTATTAGATCTTTGTATAGTTTAAGAATTTACAGCATAACAATTTTCTAATTCTAATCCCAAGACAATTAGATAAATATGGCTTTCACGTAAACAACCATTCTAGAGCATCGTGACACATTTATCATTTAAGAGCGTGTATTACTCATTTTTGATAGATGGATTGTATACATACACAAGTCGGTATGTAAGTACCATATTTTAGTCAA
The DNA here is from genome assembly GCA_034695205.1 of Dicyrtoma fusca. Lineage (NCBI taxonomy): Eukaryota > Metazoa > Arthropoda > Collembola > Symphypleona > Dicyrtomidae > Dicyrtoma > Dicyrtoma fusca. Next base: position 423 of record JAQFZC010008482.1, on the reverse strand, counting down.
ACAGTCGAAAATATGCCAATATTTTCGACTGTTTTTTTGAGTCATCCATAACAATCAACAACGTTTTTTAAAAAATGGTTCGCTATTCCCACCGTTTTGCAATTGTGCTTTCAACGAGACCAAAACCGTTTTATTCGGTTTCCAAACGGCTGGGCTGTGGTACTGATTTACTTTTAATTCGCAAAAGGCTTAACAGTAGGAGGTTTATGATATTAGGAGGCTTAGAAGAGGGTAACCAGTTTCAATCATTTTTATTGGAATATCAAGAAACACGCTAAAGTGAACTTTTAACAGCTTCTCCACAAAAATGTACGTTGTTACGGAATAATTTTCAAAGCAGTTCATTATTGGCTTAATACTTCCCTACGTCCAGTAGTACCCAGTACGCATTGGAAACGGACGGCAATAATGCTATTACAATCT
>JAQFZC010008481.1:0-10134 GCA_034695205.1 Dicyrtoma fusca | reverse complement strand
ATTAAGGAGAGCGAATTAGAGCCAGAGCTACGAAGAGATGGAAGATCATCTAATTAACTAAAACACCAATCGTCACATGGTGGAGTGCGCCGTGTCTTTCTAAGTTGGTCAAGATGAAGTAAAAGTATTCATAAAGTATAGTTAGGGACCTAAAAAACATTAACAGTGTCAGAATTAAAGTTTTGAAACCTAAAAAACCAAAATTTTGAGTCATAAAAAAGTGAAAAAGAACAATAAATTTATCCAACGGACAACGGTAGCCATTTTGTCAGGTAATGATTTCTGATTACCGCATGCTACCATCCACATCTCAACATGGCGCCTACATCTTTATCATCATCAACGGACGAGGCTCATGAAGCAGAGTCGTAAGATTTAATTATTACCAACCAAATTGTAAGTCTATAAATTCTATCTAAATGTGGAAATTATAATAATTATTGTATTTTACATTGGCAAAGTGACATTTTATCGGAAAAAGGCTGAAAGCAGTGAATATTGGTGTTGAATACAAGTGCGTAATTAAATTAGTAGTCAGACATTTTGATAGAGGCGATCAAAAAAGTAAAGCGTGTTGCTAGAATCTATCAACATGGCGGACAAGCCCATTATTGAAGTTCTTTGTTATGTAATATGGTATAGTAGTACTACATACATATACAGACTGTAATATCGAAGTTTTTCTTTTTTTTAGCCACATGGTCATTGCTTTTAAAAGTAATACGAAGTTCTTAAAATCGAAGTTTTAAGTTTTTTGTTAATTCCAAAGTTGACCGTTCAATTAATTCCAACACATAGACCATATAAAAGAGATTTTTACTCATTTAGCCCACAAGGCTGATACATTAAAAATTAATATTAAGTTCAAAATAGCGAAGTTTTAATTTTTTTTATTGTTCAGTTGACCGTTGAATATTGACTAGTGCCTCGAACTCTGAATAGATACCTAATAATTATCCACACTTCACCAGAATATTAAAATAAATTAATTAATTCTATCAAAGCTTGTTTTTTTTTAAATTTTTTTTTCCAAACCTGTACCCTAAACAAAATACTAAATAGAAAGGAAGTCAAATACAACATTTTGTTTACTTTCGCCCAAATGGAAAATTCATCTGGAGGTAGTAAGGAAGTGTCGAAAGGAAGCGGGAAAGACAGTGAAGTGAATAAAAAGCAGGAAATGAATTTCGGAGTTCAGGAAAATCAGGAATCAGTTCAGGAGGAGATATATTTGACAGAAATAGACGAGGAAACTTATTTATTTCCACAAGTTGACATTCAAGATCAGGAGAATTTAGTAACAGTTGAGGAGCAAATTAGTAAGCTTCAACAACCGAATGAAAAGTTAATGAAGGAAAATACTGAAGCACGGACGGCTATTCAGTCTGTCGAAACTCAAAATAAATATCAGCAGTTAGTGGATAAAAATACCAACAATCCACAGCAGGATAAACAACCAGGAACGATGATTATTGATAGGAAATACCAACTATTCATTGAAGGTCATGATAATTGGGATGAGTTTAGTGAACAGGAGGAGATATTTGATCCAGCTTCACGTATGGAGAATGAAAGTGATAATGATCGGGAGCATCAAGGTGAAAAGGAAAGCGATTTGGAAGGAAGTGAAAAACAAGAGAAATATTGGAAGTCTGTAAGGTCATACTTACCAACATGCAAGGTATATTCAATAAATATCTAGTTACAAGTTACTTCAAAGGAAAATTTCGAGGTCACATCAATCCAACACCTTTTAAAAATTACAATCAAGGTTCAAAGAATAATTTCAATTTGAGAGAGATACCTAAGAGAGGTCGAATCTTTCCTAATAAGAATTATCTATTATCTTTGATTCGAGACGGGACACACAGCATTTCGAGAAATGTTGCAGGTCCGATTCACAGTAATAACCACTAAGTTGTTTAGTATTTCTAAATTAGTAATTTTAGTTGCTTCGTAGTAAAGTTTTGATTTTTATGGATGTAGAATGATTAATGTTGATTATAATGGAATTGTTATGAAGGACGAGACAGAAAAGAAGAAGGATATTACGATTAGGGTAGAAAAAAAAAGCGAAACAGATAATAGAGAATTAAATGTTTATTTTTATTTCTAGTGAAGTGAAATCAATTTTTTTTAATGGAACTTATAATTTGGTACAATAATTAAACAATTAAGGGATATTTTTGAATTTTTATTTACAAGTGTATATAAGATTATAACATCAGAAGGGAACACAATTAAATTGTATTTTATGGGCAACGTACATACTCAAACACAGTCCTGAATTAATTACATTGTGAAACTAACATGAGTAATAATTGAATTACACTAACATTTCATTGGAAAGAATTTGATTCATTTAGTTTAAATTTTGTGTTTTGTTCTAACGAAGGAAAGAGAAGAGTTAGTCACACCATTATTAAGGTATTTTGTCGAAATTTAATTTCAATCAATTTGAATCAGCAACTTAATAGTGATTTAATAGGTGATAAGGATTTAGACATTTTACAAATGATGAAGTAGACTAATGAGAGTAAAATACGAGTGTGGAGAGGATGGTTGAAAGTTATAAATGCGAATAAAATATCAAGGGAAAAAGGAAGAATTATTATAGTAGTAATAGTTGTTGATATTCATTGTTCAATAACTAACCAATAGCAATAATGTTGAATTTTTGTTTGAAATTGATAGAGTCTAACTTTATAATGCAAATTTAATGATTATAATGTTTGAGTACAGCTTCTTTCATGGGAAATATTAGCAGATTTGTCATTTGGAATAAGTGGTGAAGATGAATACCAAACAGGAACCGAGAGGAATTTCAAAAGCAGAAGTACTTTACGGAATTTAAGAGAACATCAGAATGCGAAGGAAAGATAATAAAGCGGAACAATTACGCAGAGCAGACAAATCCAGTGAATATCGAAATCAGTTAACGGGAGAGTTATACAAAGCCGGTAACAATTATACATTTAATATAATAATCCATTAATTAAAATAACAGTTAATAACTAACCCTAGTGCATTTAATTTAAGCAGATTAATAAGTTTAATTACAATAATAACAGAAAAAGTAATAATTTAATGAAACCATAATAACAAAATAGTACAGATACCCTCAACCATTAATCAAATTTTCATACATATTACAAACCATATCAACTACAAACGGAATTTAAGCAGATTTACGTATTACAAATAGAAAGTTTTTTTTCGGGTTTGAATTGAGATAGTAATATTTTTTTTACCATCACAGAATAGTACACAACTTAGGGATAGCAACGTAAGGCAAATATGTAATTATACACAATTCTAAATTGAACTTAATAAGAAACGGTCGTGAATATCATTCTAATAAATTAAATGTATTCTAGGACACTTGTTGAGAGATTAGTGAGCGTATATATATAAATATATATTTATGGTAATATTCTAGAAATAGTTTTGCACTCAATTTTGAACGAAAATTTTTTTTTAATTTTAAATTTTCTTACTTTATGCCAATTTTACAGAAATATAATAGGGCATTTCCGAAAGCGAAATTTGTTGATTATCTGGAGCAGAGTAATTTATTTATATGTATGTATTTTGAGTATACGGAGGTAAATAGACGAAACGGTAATTTACTATAAGTACTTACCTAGTCAAAAAAGGAAGAGATTGAAAATTGACGAAACGGTAATTTAATAACAACTCAAGTTACCTAGTCAATACTTGTAATCGAAAGAAAGTGTTACATAATTAACGTTCTATAATTTCGGTTTTAACATTTATGTTAATACCTGAATTGTTATAATAATGGGTACCCTATTTAGTAGATTATAAACAAGATAGATAGAGAAAGAGATATTATTGATATTGATAATTACATGCAATTTTAAATAATGTGATTATTAATTAATTAAAAGTATACTCAGAATAGAATGATATGAAGGAATTATTTATGTTCGGGGTGACATGCAGATTTGAAATTTTGAAAACCCTATATTTTTTTTAACAATCAACGAATTATTAATTATTTATAAATTTAAAGAGTTAATCACTTCAGTTCAGGTAAACACAGTACAATCGACAATCAACAATAATAGTTAGACAAACAAATCCGTTCTGTAAGAATTTATTTATTTGGGAAGGTGTACTATATCAGCAGAGGATATAACCATAATTATTATCAGTTCTAATGATGGTTCAATTAAGAGTAATCAACTAGTTGATCTGTTTGCAAAATAGCAGATAAAGGTATTTCATAGTGTAATAGAAGCTTGAACTACGAGTTCTTGCTAGAAATTACATTCCTGTAGCCCAACTCTTATTCGGTTACAATTATAGTAATTATTACAGAGATGGTAAATAGTTAAAAAACTAAGTAATAACACCGTAATATAGCCATACCACTTCAGATTCATTAAATTACACAGGACAGACAGTTTATTACAAATTTTACTTCAACACATTTTATTTAATTAAATAAGTACAATATGAACAGGATATTTACCACAGGATTCCAATAACTAACATACTTAGTTATAGCAGATATTTACATTTCTTTAATTTTATAACCAACTAAAGTTAATAATAATAACATAAACCCAACTTATAATTCAAATCCGTAATAATTTACAATATTTGACAACAAGTAATGTAATTCTACCACAAAAGAAATATACTAGCTAACACAGGGAAGAGATGTACACTCATACCAAGTTAGAGATTATGTTTTAGTACAGATTACTTACAATGTTTTATAGTTAACACAACAAATCATTTAACTTTATAACGTGATAGAAGCAGTTTTTTTTTCTCGACAATATCAATTTTTTTAAAATAAGTAGGTTCAATATTTTCAGTTAATATACAGCAAAAATCACTATCTACGGGGTTGAAGACAGGCATAGCCAACCAAGTCGTCAAACTTGTAGATGGTCTCGTTAGTTTAACACAGCAGTTATTATTTTATTTCGATATCGATGGAATAGTTTGAAAAAGAGAAGTTGTTTGAAAAGATAACAAGGAAGATAACACAAATATACACGGAACAAGTTTAGCTCTTCTTAGTTGATTTTTGTAAGTGGAGACCGATCACCTTCATGAGCAGCATTCAATATTACAGGAAGTGTTTAAACCAGGTTAAGAGAAATACGTATCATTCGAAAAATAATACTAATATTCATAGTGATAGTATAAATACTAATGTTGAGAATAATTGTATGATTGAGTAAATGTTAATAATAATAAGTTAGTCATAACAATGATAAGGTAATAGCTATAATAATTAAAATAAACATGAAGTAATTTATACAGAGATATACAATATTATAAACCTGAAAGAAACCAATTTAATAATTTCGGAGATATTGAAACAAAATCTAATGTATAACAAAAGATTATAGTATAAATAATTTTAAGTGATAGAATAATTACCGTTTAAAAACAATCGCGTGAGCAAAGAGGAAAAGAGAATTGTAAACGGATTAAAGAGGGAGAGAGTATTTCGAAAACTACTGGAGGAACTATATTTTTAGCCAATTATTATTACTAAATTATTATGGAACCTTAGGTAGTAGTAGAAAGGTTAAAAGGATTGAGAATGAAATACATAGAAAAGACGAGAAAGAATAACATCGATAAATAGAGAGAAATAGAAAAAGAAAGAAAAAAATAATGTAGATAGAGAATAAGAATTGACAATAGAGAGATAATGTAAGACGTACTAGGCCCAAGAGGTAATTCTAATAGTCTCAGGGGAGTTGCAAATCCGCCGAAGTTATTGAGAATACGCATTAATGTTAATTTACAATTAAGATCACGAGAAGTAATGTAAGCAACAAAAAGAAGAGAATAGAGAGGTATAAGACGTAAAAAGCCCAAGTGTTAGTTCTAAATAGTCCAAGGGGAGTTCGAAATCAGCCGAGGAGATTCAGAATACGCATCAGAAAATATAAAAACAATAAAGATTAGAAAGAACAGACAGAAGAAATAAATACCAGCGACATCAATGAGCTAAGTGAGTAACTTTTTCAATTCAGCGGGACAGAGCATTAATTTATCGCCATGCCGTTGATTTGAGCGCGCATATTTTTCTACAAGCGAGCCATTACATTATAAAATTGTGCAGAGCAGTAGAGAACAAAAGCGTATTTTTATCATTCAGAACATTGTGAATAAAAGGAATAGAATGTTCTAGACAGAATACTAAAACGTTCAGAGAAGCATAACTACGAAACACGAACTTTATATGTATATAAGCAGACAGATATAAAACTATTACAAACAAAAGAGAGAAAGAAACAAAACGGCAGTAGTGTTAAAGAAGCCGAGATGTAAAGACAAGAATATCAGTTGAATATTTGAAATTTTCTATAATTTTGATTTGATTTTTTAAATACATTCACATAGTTACAAAAGTTTTGTTTAATTTCGAGAAATTATTGAGAATTTTAAAACTAGAGAACGAGAGTAAGTATTAATTATACATTATTATTATTTCTTGGATTTATTCTAGACATGGTTAATTTTACTACATAACTATTACAGAAACAACATAGACAATACAGTTACAAGTTACTTACCTAATACGAGATAAATTATTACCTAGTTGATTACACTATTTTCATTGAATTTTGATAAAAAAATTAATTACCTAATTATTGGTATTTTAATTTATAATATACCTACATATATAAACGCCAAAGATACAATTATCACTTACCTACTTAATCTTTAATTAATAATTACAGATTTTATTACATTTAACTAATTCTAATAACACATAATTACCGATTTAATCATAATTCTGATCATATTTTATTATGATAGACATACATACACAGAATTTGTTTTATGATTACCATATTTTATTAGTCATGACATGAGACATTATATTAATTCAGGAATACATATGAAACATTGATACAGATTATATTACGTTGTGATGAGAATTATTCAACTTTGAGAGATCAAAAATCCTAAACCAAATCCTTTATCCTCTAACTCACCTACTCAGGGAATTCCAAACGACAGTCGCGTCGTAAGGCATCTACACTATCAGAAAGTGAGGAAACCCGACAAAATACCGAAAATATTCTTGGTATTAAGCTCCAAACGGGTCAATTATCAAAACAAGTATGGCATTCTTCAAATCGAGATTTACTTAATGATTGGGCATCAGCAAACATCGAATTGTTCATCAAATTGAAGGAATACTTGGCAGTAGAGATATTTTACAATCAGACAAGAATCGAGACAGAATTTTCAAAAGATTCAAACCTACAAAAGAAATGGGAGATTTGTTAGATCAAAGACCTGACGGAATTACATCCGATTCAGAAGATTCAACATCAATTTTCAAAATACTACCGACGAAGTCAGAAAATCCTACTAACACCATTCCAGAAACCACTAATGAAATTGAGATCAAGACAACCGAGATCAACACCGTCACAAATACAGATCCATTATTTCTTTGGGAAACTGTTACTCGAACCCCAACTCATGACTTAATCCGAGTTCGAGAGGTAAACAAACTAAGGTCAGACTTAAATTTTGCTCCTACATCATTACCAATAATATCGACACCACCAAATTTGTCAATTAGTCCTACTATTCTGGAAGCATCTCATTATCATATGAATTCTACGAGAAAACCTACTAAATCTATCGTAAGCCCTACTCAGAAAACGAAATACGAGATAGATCATGAACGATTCAGAACTATTGCAGAACGTCAACAAAAGAACAATCAGGAGAAACTTGATATTTTGAAAGAATCTATTCATAGATTAAATCAACAAGAACAGAGTAAGAAAATTCAGGAACAGTTACTTGAGAAAAAGAAAAAATGAGACGATAATTGATATTAATTCCGAAAAGACCAAGAATTACTTTGAAACCCTATTAACTATTTATAATGATAGAAATCCAATTCCATTGAAACAAACAACCAATTCTTCGATTTCAACTCACAACACACCAATTCCAAAACCTACAAATTCATCTTCAAATTCGACAGAGGATAAAGATAAAATCCCAAAAATATTTTTGTTGGACCAGAAAGCAGTTTTATGGAAACTGGGAGATATTGTTCGATACTTATACAGATCACAGATATCAGGTACATTTTTTCCGAAACGTCCATCAAATGAGTCAAACAAACAGAATATGCAAATGTACACCATTGTCACATTCATCGGACATCGTAAAATTTTCAATATTTTTACGAGAAATGAAAGGCGGATGCATTTCATCTCAAAATACGTCAAAGTTATACTGGATTTTTCAAAGGCTACACCAGCATCAAAGTTGAGAGCAGTCAGAATTCAAGGAAGAGTTCTAGACATTCAGACAATGCTAACAGTTATTCACGAATGGATACATCAAGAAGAGGAAATCGCATTGTGGAAAACTCAGGAAGATGAATTTATTATGGACATAAATAAAGAAATTGGATTTGTTATTCCATCAGATGTGTTCAAATTGATTATTATTCCGGGAACTTACATTAGCAAATCAAAATTTTATTGCCTTAATTGTTTCACACATCCATACTACCACAATTGTCCTAAACCAATTTTCCTTTGATAAACCTACCTACCTATATCTACTTACCAAAACCTACCTACTTTTTGATCAATCATAGATGGGAATTTGAATTCAATGTTATTAATCGTTTTAATGTTTTCAGTTTTTGATTATTATTGCATTTTAAAGTTTAATCATAACATTTTTTTTAAAAAGAGTTCGAGATCAGAGTCATGGCGAAGTAATGAATTTTTTCGATTACTACCAGATCCAGAATTAATTCGGTAATCAATAATAACTACACACTATTTAAAATATAAATTATCTTTCCATAGGATATAATTTAATATAATTAAGGCATGAGATTTACTTATTCAAACAATTAATAGTATCATTTACAAAGTATTACAATTAGTAGAGAAACATATTAGTATTTACAATTACAAATCGAAACATATTAATATAATAATACGTACACTTATACAGAAACTACCTTTTTTTTAAGTTCAAATACTACACAGACTTTTAATAGAAAATGTTTTATCTAGCATCATTTTAATCGACAGATACCAATGTATCACATTACTTATTAGTAATCACAGTTTTAGCAAAACAAGTTGTTTACAGAGTACATTATTAGAATTTAGTCTTATTATAGAATCTCAGAAACATTTAATTTGTTATGTTTACATCATTTTAAGTTCCACGTTGTGTATTTGAAGTACGAAATTTATAATCATTCAGAATCATACAATGATTGTATTAATGCAAGTCAGTTTATACACCCTAGTTTAAACAAATAATGATTTGAAGTTGCTTATATTAATGTTGATTTATTGCATTATTAACTTATGAGACTAATGAACATAAGTAATAACATTAATTTATTCATGTTTACGTAATTTTGATACATAATTGATAAATTTACTAAGACTTAAAACATATTTACGGATCAGATACTTAAGATTTTGTTTATAATAAGACCATGCATTAGACTGTTACAGATCAATACAAGTAATTATTAAAAATGAAAATCCAAATATAATATGGTATTTTGAAATAGTTAATGATTTACAGCTGGATATAAGAATTGATTTGAAACAACATCGGATTTTAATATTCGATATTTTAATTATAATAATACACAGACATACAATATTTACACACATACTAATTACTAACATTGTTACATTAACACAAATATTTTACCAATCGAAAAGTTAAGTTTTAGAATTTTACCAATGTTTTAGAGATACAATTTTAGTTACAACTGTTTTACTAATTATTATTACACAAGATTTTACGAATAAGCTGTTACAATTTTAAAAAAATCGATTAAGTATTGTCTAGAATGAATTGTATTAGACATACTATTGAATAATTTAGTCCAAGAATTATTCCAATGAATTATTATTTTAATATGTTACTTTTAAAAAACTAATTTAACTATGAATTACTTATATTTGTTTATCGAGGACGATAAATTTTTTAGAAAAGGGTGTGTGAAGTATGAGTTATATTATAAGGATATTTTGTGCGTAAGATATGGAAAGAGCTTTGATAGAGATTCAGATTGTAAGGGGAAGCGGAGTTTGCGTATTAAGTTACATCATG
>JAQFZC010008480.1:0-10138 GCA_034695205.1 Dicyrtoma fusca | reverse complement strand
TATTCCAAAACTAACTTCAGATCTGTAATCTCCTTCCGATTTCCGTCAAAATGACGTATGACTCGACCGCATTGGTCTAATATTAAGAAAATTTGTTTCAACCGTGTTATTATACCTATTTTTATAGTAATAATGATAATTACCTTATAAAAGGTGGATGCAATATACTCGTAAATATGGAGTCTTAAAATTTAAAATAGGATCACCAAAGGCAGCAAGTCTGTAGTTAAAAGTGACCAACGCAATACTAATGCACACAGGGATAAAAAATGAATTTTCAAAAAATTCAAAACTAAATGCGATGGCCAGGAATCGAACCCGGATCAACTGCTTGGAAGGCAACTATGCTCACCATTACACCACCATCGCAATTATTGCTAAGTGGACTGTACACCCTTGTAGAAAGATTTAATGTGTCAGTAGTACTGTTGATTCAAGTTTGCGATTTAGGACTTAATTATTGCTACAGCAATTAAATGTGATTGATTTTGTATTAGGATGTGGTGGTCATATATTTATTAATTAGAACAACGTTCCACGTCAAACCAGATAGGGGCTGTCCATAAATGACGTTCGAACACGACGGGGTGACGACCACTATTTACGACAAAAACCTCAAAGTACAGTCAACTCTCGTACCGCTTTTTTGAGACCTACCTAGTCTAGTCTAGTCAATACAAAATCTGCCCTAGTCAAGTCTAGTTTTGTCACTTAGATTTTTCCTAAACGTTCTGACGTCCTAATGCATCCGGCTTGGAGCCTATCAAAATAAAAATGTCGCCCCTAAAATCCGATTAGCATACAAAATATACAGTGACTATAGGTAACCTGCCTAAATATATATAATGCTTATCAATGTTTACTGCGTATGATCTAAAATCCAAGTTATTATCGCAAATCATTTCCTTTGTGGTAAAAGCACTCTTTCAGGCAGTTTCTCCAACAACACAGGAACTAGAAACCACATTTCTTGAAATTTGTATGTATGCCATCACTACTTAATTGTAGCTCAGTTGTCGATTCGACCTTTACAATTCCTGCAAGCAAAAATATTAAAGCATCTATTATGTTACGAGCCCCACCCAAATTTAAAAACCAAAAATTTCACCAAGAACGTCCACCCCTTGTTCATCAATGATAGTTTTAATTAAAATCCCGAAATTACTGCCGTAATTATACTTTGCAAAGCAAACAATGTGGAACTACGAAACCAGCGGAGGAGTTTGCATTACTTGGATAATTACGCTTATTTTAATACGGACAATCATTGGAAGTAAGTTTTAATTATTGTCCAATTTTTGCCGTTCTGCATTACCACATAAAAGGTGTGTTTTCTCCAGCAGTGAATGTTTTTCCCCGGGTTTTTGTAGGTTGCCCGGAGTACCAATGCGAGAATGGAAAATGCTACAGCATGACAGATATTTGTGACGGGAGTAGAGACTGCAATGACGGTGGTGACGAAAAGGAATGTGCTAGTAAGTTTAATTTAATGTATTATTGGTAGAAAAAAGCTGCACGGAGTGCATGAGTAAAGTATAGTAAAGTGGAATCTATACTGAGTGGCCTAGTAGAAAAATCTAATTTTTACTAAGACAATGACATGTTGTGCCATTGTGTTATTTTAGGACGAAAATGTGAAGAAGGGAAATTCAAATGTGCTAATGACAGATGCGTTTCCGCAAGGTACGTTTGTGACCGTGACGATGACTGCAAGGACGGCTCCGATGAAAAGAATTGTAATAAAGCTTGTTTCATTTCACTCTTTTTAAAAGTATTACAGCCAAGGGTAAGAAAAAAAACCAAAAAAATATTCCACAATTTAGTAATAGGCATAACAACGCTCTTACGTAAATTAATAGCGTGTCATTTGAAAAATCATTTCTCGCTACAATGACCAGTAACATTCGATCATTCTAACAGGCTTGATATTTGAGAATATTTTTTTGCTAGGTTTTCCGATTATTAAGGTTAGCGTGGTCACTTTAAGTATGCTCTATTTTTTAAAGGCACCCAATGCGTCGCTCAGGTGTTTACGTGTAAAGGAGGTGGCTGTGTGAAGAAGAACGAGGTCTGTGACAAAACAATGGACTGTTTGGACGGAAGTGATGAAGCCAATTGTACAAGTAAGGCACATCCTCTTAACTTTATTACTAAAAATTCAAAAAGAGCCTCCAATTGGTCTTGGCTTTATTTTCTTTTTCAGATAGCGGCTGCAGCTGGGAACAGTTTCCATGCAAGAATGGAGAGTGTAGACCTGGCACTGATCGCTGTGACGGGGCTGTCGACTGCAGTGACGAATCCGATGAAGCCAACTGTAATAAGGAAGCAGCAATAAATAATTTTGTTCAACTTTTCTTTACGCATTCTTCAGTAATTTGCTAAAGGCTTAATCGATGTCTGTCTTCTATAATTTTAATTTTAAAGGCAGCAGTTGTTCGGACGGAGCCTTCAAGTGTGTCCAGGGGGGCTGTGTGAGATTGGATAACAAGTGCGATAGAAAAATTGACTGCACCGACGGAAGTGATGAGGAAAACTGTCAATGTAATTTTATAAAGCTTTGTCATAACGTTGAATACTGTCTGGAGGGCGTTTAATAGGAACTCTGGATTAATTATTCTATCTTTAGACGAATCCTGTGACAACGACGAGTTTCAATGCAAAGATGGGTCGTGCATTCCCCGGAGTTTCTTGTGCGACCGGGACGACGACTGTACGGACAAAAGTGATGAAGCCAACTGTACAAGTAAGACATATTTTATGGAGATCATTAACTTTCTCGCAAAGGAACTATATCTAGTTTAGCAACCTTTTGAAAGTCTAATTTTACTGTTTTGACATTTTTGAAAGTGCTAATTTATTGTTTTCACCTTTCTGAAAGTGTTAATGTCTTGTTTTGCATCTTTTTAAAAGTGCTAATTTCTTGTTTTGCATCTTTTTAAAAGTGCTAATTTCTTGTTTCGACCTTTTTGAAAGTCCTAGTTATTAGTTTTGAATGCTTTTGAACATGTTATTTTGAGTTTTGACCGTATTGGAAAAGTTAATTTTTAGAAAAAAACACTTTTGTAAAGCATTCTTTCCATCCTTTCTCATTTTCGAATATATAGGTTTAAAGGGCCTTAAGAGGTTGTTGAACCCCCAACTAAGTGGTGAAGTTGTTTCTTACAGCCATTTGTATTGCTTAATTTTGTTTGCAGATCACGGTTGCAGCTGGGAACAATTTCCATGCAAAGCTGGACAATGTAGACCCCTCACCGACCGCTGTGACGGAACTACGGACTGCAGCGACGGATCTGATGAAATCAACTGTGAGCTCTAAGAAAAACATTTTCAGAGAAAATTCATTATTAATGGCTTGTTGGTGTTAGTTTAAGATACATCCTATTGAAAAAACTTAATTATTAAGCTATAAACTTTACAGGTACAACCTGCGCTGCTGATCAATTTGCGTGTCGTGGTGGGGGCTGTGTGCGTGGTAGTTGGGTTTGCGATGGGGTTCCTCAGTGCTCAGATGGAAGTGACGAGGAAAACTGTCGAGCAGGTAACTTTCGTCTGTTAACCTATTCGAAACTGAGAAACCAAGGAAAGAATGCTGAACAAAAGTGTTCTTTCTACAAATTAGCTTTTTCAAACAGGTCAAAACTAGAAATCAACATTTAAAAAACAGTCAAAACTAGTAACTAACACTCAAAAAGGTCAAAACGAAAATTATGTTTTCAAAAAGGTAAAAACAACAGATTAGCTTTTCAAAACGGCCAATACTAGAAATCAACATTTTCTCAAACAGTCAAAACTAGTAATTAACACTTTAAAAAGGGTTAAAATAAGAACATAACATTTTCAAAAAGGTAAAAACAAGAAATTAGTTTTTTTTAAACGGGTCAATACTTGAAATTTTCATTTTCAAAACGACGTGAAATTAGGCACATTACAGTTTCGAAAAGGTTAAAAAGCAAGGTGGGGCTCGATGCAAATCATTGGAATTTGCCTCATTTTGCTTTTAAAAGGGACGATTTATTTGGTGTGTAGAGTAATTTTTTCCAACAATTTGACAGATCGCCAATGTGGTATGGGCCATTTTGCGTGCACTAGTGGTAGATGCTTGCCCAATGCGTTACGCTGTGACCGAGACGACGACTGTGGTGATGGATTTGACGAGCTCAACTGTAAGAAAATTTTACCATTCGTACACATAACTTTACAGTAAACTATATATTTTAAAACATGCAAATTGCTTAGCAATTGTCAGGCCAGGTTAATAGAACAAATAAACTACAGTTGGTTCCTTATGCACCTTTTTTTGGTTGTGGCCACACAGGCAACATAACGTGCGATTCGGAGGCATTTAAATGCCGGGATGGAAGTTGCATAGCACAAAGTTCAGTTTGCAACCTCAAGATGGATTGTGCGGATGGAAGTGACGAATCTAGTTGTACGGGTAGGTTTCCATCGATAACGTTTCTCTCTCCTTATGCATTTCCTACATTATTAGATCACAGATTAACAACAGCTTAGGTAATCATTTCCAATCTCTTTCCACATTGTTATCCCTGTACATTGAACATAGACACACTGAGCCCTGAAACAATCCGTGAAACGTGGCATTCACACAGTCAGCTTCTAAGTCGCAAGTACATGGACGACCATGTCGTATTCTACTTTGACTCCAAAGTGCCTTCGTCCGTCACGTGGCCCTTTCAGCCCGTTTCTAAGGCGTGGCAGTACGTGAAGGAAACCTACGGCTCATTTGGTCCCAACCCGCTCTTATACGTTGCAATGCACTCTGAAAGGTAAAGCAGGTGAAACTATTTTGCCAAGTTTTTCAAGCGTCCGGAATAAAAATACATTTTGTTAAATTTAAAACTATATTAAAATCATTATTCAAAGGAACGAAGGAAGTCGGACGGTGTCTTTTGAGGAAAGAAGTCACGGCCATCGAAATATTATCGACTGTGGGCTGGACACCGCTATTCCCTTGACCATCAAACACTCCCGCCTTTTCAACATACTCATTACTACGTTTGGGCACATCATTCGAAAAGGAGCTAAAGAAACGATAAATAATGCCGACGAAAATGTTTGTAGTTTGGAAATGCGGGAAATATTATCCTACGACGTCTACAAGTTTATAGAGGACCCATCTGAAGAAATGGATGCGTGGGTGGCGAACAAACTGAAGGATAACAAACATGGAATTTACTGGTTTCGAGATTGGTTCCTCCCAATCTATGAAACATACGGCGGAGCATCGGTTTTGGAAAGATTTTATAATTTGACGTACAATTACTTCCGGCTATCGACAGATAAAATTGGTTACAGCCACAAATTGAATGAAGGGCAGTTTGTTCATTTTTGGAGTGGGGCCGCCGGAACTAATTTACAATCCTTGGCACGCCAAGCAATCAACTGTTCGGAAGCATGTTTACGGGAAATCCTTACAGCACGGAAAGAGTTTCCTTCTTTGAACTACGCAGGTATTGACGAATGCATTTTTACGCATCTACGTGTAATACTAAAGCATGCAATTTTTCTACTTTTCAGACTACAATTTAATTGACTTTTAAAAACTTAATCTTGCAGGCAACAATCACATACTAGGATTTTCGGACAACCACCTTGAAATATATTTTCAAACTTATCGGCACTATTCCAGTTCATTCTACGAGAAGGTCTTGAGTGTGTGGCAGTACTTTCAAAACAAATACGGACCATTTCCCCACCATTTAACTCATACAATAGTTCTCAACAATGACACAACAACAACCACTAATAGTCCCTGCAAGCCTTTGCAAGAATCTCCGAAAAATAAAAATAATTCCTTTTTATATATTATCGTTTGCGATTCAGCCAGGACTCCGAAAGAAAATGCTTTTTTGGATAAAATTACTACTCAAATAGGATCTATGGCAATGAAGTTGCGCAGTAAAACTGAAAACTGGTGGCCAGCCTTCGGTGTTTCTAACTGGACGATGGCTTCCATCATCGTGTACGATATTTACAACAGCTTGGAAAATACTGAGGACGCTAGCCGATGGCTGGGGAAGAAAATAACGGAAAGCTCACCGTTTCCAAGGCCGAACACCCATTGGTTCCGAAACTGGTACTTTCAAATCTATAACGACCACGGAAAGACCGAAGCCCTTACTCGGTTTTTACATCTCTTGGGTGCAAAGTGGACTACCAATCAGTTTTTAAATACCGGCGAGTTCATTCATTTTTGGAGTGGGGCCACCGGGACGGATTTACAAAGAATGGCTGAAACCCTAATGGGCTGGAACGACACGTATCAAATGGAATTAAACGATGCAAGAAAGGCTCTACCTGGCTTTAACTACACCTGGAAAAGTAATCTAACCTTTTAGGGCAAAGCATTTTAAAATCGGATTTTAATGATGTATTTATTTTTGCAGATGATGACGGCAGTGAAAATGGCAAGGCTTCAAGTTCAAACACACCAAAACCTGCGCAACTAAATCGCGGTAACTATGCAAAACATTTTACGAAATAACACCATCAAAAACTTTAAGTACTTATAAAATGTGTAATAACATGTTTGTGCAAATAATTTTGGCCCTAGAATCGAGTGGTGGATCAACCGTGGGAATTATTGTTGGGATATTCATCTTGGTCTTAGTTGTGATTGCCGTCATCGTGGGCCTTAAGTTCTATGGCTACAAAAGGAAAATAGAGAATCTAAGTGTGGCCATACGGAAGTTGACGGCGGATGAAGTTGACGAATTTTACAAAGGAAACCCGAATTTGAGCAACACGGAGGTAAATGCGCCCATTCAGTCCCAACCCTTCAACAAGGAATACGAAATCCCAAGAGCCACACTGTCAATCGGTAATTTAAACAGAAATCCATTTTAATTATTAAATAATTATTATTAATTTACTAGTGCACAGTTAACATATTTTTAGACGAAGGTGGGGTGCTAGGATCCGGGGAATATGGGTTGGTAAGATCCGGAAGGATGTCGGATGGGAAGCAAGGATCTGCAGATTTAAAGGTGGCCGTCAAGACAGTGAAGCCCAACGTGGAGGTGGCCCAATTTAAAGCACTGCTTTCCGAAATAAAAATCCTGGCACATTTGGGAAAACACGAGTGCATTGCCGCCCTCCTCGGCACCGTCACCGACAACATCGTCAATCGTCTGCTTTCAACTTCTATTTGAACCCACCAATTACCGGCCCTTTAAATAAATCTAAACATTTTTCTATTTAATTTTGATTTTCAATTTTTAGGTGAAGTATTCTTGGCTTTGGAATTTTGCGGAAAGGGAGACTTGCTGCGATACTTGCGGGCGAACAATGGGAATTTTCACAACTTATTTAAATCCAACATTGGAATGGATTCAAAATGCGTTTATAAAGTTGGGCAGGATGCCCACGTCACGATTGAACCTGTTTTCCAAAATGTGGTTCCCAACTACGAGAACCCGCCCATTTCAACATTGGACTTAATTAAGTGGTCCAGACAGATTGCCCATGGAATGGCGTACTTAAGTTCAAAAAACGTAATTAAAAATAAACGTTTTCAACAACAATATTTTAATTATCTATGCCAACAATCTAAATGGGTTTTTAATGCTTTGGATGGCAAAAGGTTGTGCATGGAGATTTGGCCGCCCGGAATGTCTTACTAACTGATGATAATATTGCCAAGATCAGTGATTTTGGACTTTCCCGCCAACTCCTTAACTATTCGGACTACCTTAAAACGTCTACGGCAAGTTTATTACATACTCTTCGGGTCAGGGAAATTATTATAGCTTGAGTCCATTTTTAAATTAATTACTATTAGCTTTCTACTCTAGACCCCACTACCATGGCGTTGGCTTGCAATCGAATCTCTCACAACGATGACTTTCTCTGTGCACTCGGACGTGTGGTCCTACGGTGTGACTTTATGGGAGATTTTTACGCTGGGAAAGATTCCGTATCCCAACCGCACTTGGGATCTGCAGTTTGTGAATGAACTCACGGAGGGACAGCGTCTGAGTGCCCCCGACTTGGGAAACCAAGAAATGTTATTTTCTAATTATTTCATCAAGTATTCTTTATAGCATTCGCTATAGTACCTACGTACACTTCTTTAATGGTTTTATAGCTATACCGTTCAATTTTTAAATTACAGCCACCAGTTAATGTTGGATTGCATGAAGTACGTTCCCCATGAGAGAGTTTCCTTCCCACAAATCAAGTCAATTTTAAATACCATGGAGACAAATTTCGATGTGAATAAGCCATCAACTTCCCAAAACTGCCTTTAAATTGAGATCAATGGGAATCCAGCCTTCAAAAATCCTCACAAAATAATGTTATGATATATAAAGACGGGTTATACATACTTAGAAGCAAAAAAAAGCACAATATTAGTTTCAGTGTTAATCAGTATGTATATAAATGCAATATATTAGATACAAACATTTAAGGCATTAAAAAATTGTCACATTGTTACTTTTAAATCGGTCTAGCAGGACCTTTAATCAACTAGGAAGTATCTTTTTGCGTTTACGGCTTCTCAGTTTAGCTTAGAAAAGAAATGATAATAAGGGTACCGTATAATTTATTTTCTTCTACGATCTTTGGTTCAATTTAATTATTGCTTTTGTTTTGATATATTTTATTGCTTTTTACAATTTTGCGCTTCGGCTAAAACCACAGCATAAAACTTCGTTATCAATAATCAATCATCATTAGGAGAATTATTTTGGCATATACTATCTAGCATAGCAGAGAACTTGGCCAGCATGCGGGTCTATAATGTAATATCAACATTGTCAATTGTACAGAAGTACCTTGAAATAAAATATTTTGTATTGCAAAAATTAAAAAAATTGTGAACATTTTGTACTGAGCAGTTGGGGCATAGATTCCAACTTACTTGCTTTGTTGAATTTATTTTAATTTTTTGCAAAAACTAGCCGCCCCCGGGTGGGCTCGAACCACCAACCTTTCGGTTAACAGCCGAACGCGCTACCTATTGCGCCACGAAGGCTCCGATGCTTGCTGGGCTTAAAGAGGCCAATGCGGATTTTGTTGTTTGTAATAAGTTTAACTTTAGTTTTTGATTAAGACTGTGGAAAACACTTAAGAGATTTCTAAGGTCCAGTTGTACAGTAATATGCCACCAACACACTACTGTAAAATAAAATGAAACGTACAAGAATCTTTCCATTGGCTATTTTCATCACTAAACGCTTTATTTTTTTACCCATTCTCTCTACAAACTTAAAATTTGAGATCTGATAAAGCAGTTTTACAAAGCTCTAAGCACATGTTTGAAAGACTTCACTACTACAAATCATTTATTTACTCAAAAGATGGGATTGGATGCCCACGAGTTAATCTATCTTAACGGCATCATGCTATAATCGCAGCTATTATTTTGTACATTTTTGGAATGGTATATAAATAAATAGTTTATGCCAGTTTAAAAAGAATCAAACCCCATACTACACATTTCTGAAACGTATAGATCAGTACCTAACAGTATATGCCAACATGTAGTGATAGTTTCTCAGTTTATAAAAGGGTGCATATCATTATTTTCTTCACTTGTCTTGTTTTTTGAAAGAAATCTTACGCATTAGGTGCCCAAGGTACAGCATACTCAAGCAGTTCTCTCGCTCTTTGAATGCCCCGGGGAAACGTTGTTGTTGCTGGCAAACTCGTGAAATCCTTAATAATTTGTGGGAATGCTGTGTACATGTCCTCCACTTCCTCCTGGGTAATGTCCGGCGAGTTTTCGAGGTATGACGGCAACAGTTGCCCAAATAATTATATGTTTCTTGCCTATTCGTACTAATATTTACGGTCGCTAAAGCTAGATGTATGTATTTTTATATGCTAATCGCAACAGCTAAACTGCTAACCATTACCTGCTGATTTTATGCGATTCTGATTCTAGTTTGCTTAGTTCAAATACGACGTACGAAGCAATCTGGAACCATATTGTGTACTGTGACGTTAAGCATGTCACACTTTATTACTACGAAGTTCTTGAATAATGGAATCTCATTTAATAATTAATAATAATAATTTTATTCGTTATGTCGATCTGGCCATTTGGCCCATACAACAAATACCTATTGGTAACATCCACATCCATGGTTTCAATAAAAAACAATTATGCATC
>JAQFZC010008479.1:0-10139 GCA_034695205.1 Dicyrtoma fusca | reverse complement strand
ATTAAGTTTGGATTCTAAGATGGATACACAAAAAAGTACATTCAAGCCAACATCAGAGATGGTCGAGATAATCAGACAGCAACTATGACGAGGATTCAGATTCTCAATACGATGATTCTTCAGATTCAAATGGGTCAAAAGATGATGACCAAAAAGGAGACAATAAGATACTAGAGCTGATCAATAAGGCGAAAGTAGAAAATGTCAATTTGACCGATTCAAAATCCGTACTTCAGTATCCAAGATTAATCCCTATCAATTCTACGAAAGAAAAGTCAGATTCAGAAAGTAAAGACCAAAAGATTACCGATCAAAACTTGAAAGCTATTCGTAAGGCAGAACCACTGTTCAAAATGAAACCCTTGCCAGATCCAAGAATTGAAGGGTCAGTTGATTCAAAGTTGAAGGAATTCCGAGAATTAGCTGTGAAGAGAAAGAGAGTCATTAACTAACTTCCACTGAGTTATTGTATTCCAACAAGATCAGTACTTCATAAAATGCAGCAAGCTAGAAAGAACAGCGTGACACCACAACCAGCTAGAAGAGCCTTGAAAAGGAAGATTTCAGATCGAAAGAAAACAGATCGAACTCAAACTGAAGATTCAGAAAGTTCTAGTTCACCTTGTGACAGCAACCCACATTCCAGTGAACTTAATCGAAGAATAGTTAGCTAGAGAAGCAAGAGTCAGAGCGACAAGAATGCATTATGAGTACCAAAAAGAACAAGAAAAACGTCTTCAACAGAAAGCTAAAGAAGAACAACAGAAACTTCAACACCAGTTACAAGCAAATCAGCAACGAAATATTCGAAAGCAACAGATCGCACAGATAAATCAACAACAATTTTAATTTCAACAATGAGTCCAACAACAGCAACAAGTGCAGCTATTCGAACGACAACATTAGTTTCAACAACTTCAGATTTTTCCCACCCCACAACAACAACAACCATCATTTGGTCAGATCTATCCCCAAGTTACTACTATTCCCAGAATTAAGAGTTTAAGAACATGCCAGGAACATCGAGACGAAGGGCAGAAGAGACATTATTGATATATCGGAGGTTATTGATATCCGAAAAAGCACAGAACACTGAGTGAGGAAGAAAGAGAAAAACAATTTTTCGATAAAGAAATAGAAGATTACCACTGCCAACCTAATACTCAAATTTCCGAAGAAAGTCAACATGAGAGAGATCTTTTCGAAAAGGCGAAACAAGCAGAAAAGAAAATTCTTAAAAGAGTTTACAAAGGAGATAATTCATTGAAGATTATTGAATTTCGTCATAATCAGTTCCCAGTCTACACATCCATGATTTAAGAAAGAGAGTTATCAGTTGAACCATTAACTCCAAGAGGAGAAACTATTGCACTTACTAGAATTTTGATTACTATTGTAGGAAAGCACAATTTATTCGGTGCTATTGTAGGAACGGAGAGTGACAGACGCAAGTATCTTGAGAATTATCAGGACACCACAGAGGTAGAATTCGCAAATTTCGAAAAGGACACCACCAAATTAATTCAGGTCAATGCAAATTACAGGAAGAAAAATCGAAGTTCACTCATTTGTAGTATTTCTTTTTGAATGGGTGCAAGAAGCAAACGCGTATCAGAATTGGGTAGCAGATGAAGAAAATTGTATTAAAAGATGAGAATCCAGTAATGGAATTATGGTCCTACAGGACGTCACAAGACTTCAGACTTTAGATGAAGACAATTTGAGACCTTGCAGGCGCTACTGTATTTATTGTTTTACTACACCGAAACATTCCCCATGCCCATTTGCACCATTACACTTATTTCTAATTCCTATTCCAAAAATTCATTCAGTTCACAGAGTTCGTTTTGAGAGAATCCTAATTATCAATGTTTTCTTAAATTATTATTTTACAGGAAAGATTTTTGTTTTAATCTTTATAGTTTTGATTTTACAGATCAGAAAAATTAAGGCAGGACAAAGAGTTCTAGTAGCATGTCATGAGATTTTAATTTATCAAGGGACTAGAAAGGAGTATGTTTGATCCATTAAAACTTCATAATGAATTATTTTAGGAGCTTTAGAATTTTAATTTTTAAGAATTTATCTACGTTACTTCAAGAAATGTATGAATTTCGAAAAATACCAGTTAAGTATTATCAACATCTATATTCTACTTTTACAACTTTCAAAATAATTGTATTTTGTTAAGGAAGTATGTTTTATTTATTAAGGTTATGTATATGATTTTGAGGTTTTTCATAATAAGTTTCACGATTACTTGTAATCAGTTCAATCAGATAATTAAGGGTTTTTTATTATTATTATTAGTTTTATAAGCAAGAATGAATTATAATATGATTAACCATTGACAAGACTGTATGAGGAATAATTTAAGAAATGAATTAATATTGGTAATTTTAAGTTTTATTATTTTAGATTATACATTTACTACGTTTATTTTCAAGGCGAAAATTTTAAGGAAAAGGGAGATGTAGGGAGTGTGTTTTAGAGTAAGAAAGAGATTTACGGTAGATGATTAATCGGAGGTTTGAAGGTGTAAGATTGTAAAAGAAACGGAGATTGCGCAGTGCGGTGTGCAGTGCGCAGTGGAGATGAGAAGTTGAGGATGTGAGACTGGAACGAGAGAGTAGCCATTTGGGGCAGAGAGTGGAAAGAGTGCGGAAGCAGGAAGAAAGTAAGGAGCGATAGAATTAGAGCGACGAACATTTTGTGAACCAGTATTTTTGGAATTGAATTAATTTGTGGATTTATAAAATAAAGACCTAATCAAGGCATTGTGTTTAAGTACTCTTTGGAGATTTGTGTTCATAATTCAATCATTAATATTAGGAGTTTAATATTATTTAATTAGAGTTTAAGGAAGTATAAATAAGGATAGAGCGTAAAAGTTCCTGACCATACGAAAGTAGGGCTTCGGGCTTAACCTTTTACAATGGAAGAAGCAAGCGAGTTAAATAAATAAATAAATAAATAATCAGAACATGAGATTCGATCTCATCCCCCATAATCATTCATAATTAGGTGTTTGTCAGTCAAAGCGTAAGAGAATGGAAATTACAGAATGACAGTAAAATACAGAACGTTTCAATACGGACTTGCTATAAAATTAATGAAGCCCCTCGACACTAGGAAACTTTCACAGACACTTTCTAACAGTTTTTGTTCTAGTAACTAACCATTTTCAGAACGTTTGAAACTGGTGCTAACATTTTTAAGGTCACAACAAAAAATAAACAATTTAAAAACTATTCAAACAAGTATTTAACCTTTTCAACGGCGTTAAAATAAAAAACGACCGTTTTCATAAAGAAGTAAATAAAATTAGGCATAATCCTCCAAGTAAATAAATTAGGTCGCCTCACCGAAAATTCCGAAAAGACAGAGTTTCGCAGTGGGCAGGACAATTTGAAGCTCCTGAATCAAAATCGGTGGCATTGCCAAATTCTAAACGTAGGCAACGGAAATAGTCTTTACACGGTCTTTAAAAAAACTGATAAATGTACCCCTTGATGCCAGTAAATTTTTTTTTAATTTGTGCCAAACGTTCACTCATATATACTGCCTTTTCAATTTAAATTGTCCATGGGTTATCTGTATACAGGTTAATTAAAACGATTCTTTGTGAATATTTCTTGTTTATATACGATTTTAGTACCACTGCGAGATACTAATTTAGATTTTTATTTTCTGGATGACAAGGCATGGTCTTTGTAGTAATTACCTTATAATATGGTACATGCAAAATTCTTTGCGTGCTTACATAGTAACAGCAAACAACTTTAAAGCAGATTTCCAGGACCAAAATGAAACGAAAAATGAATCTTAGTTTTAAATTCCACTGTACAACTTGCCTGTATACATATCAATAGGCTACGAGTGATACAGTATATCGAAGTCACTTGAATGTTATAAGCAAAGTAGCTACGTTGGTTGCAACAAAGTGCACAAAATTCAGCGTTGACATTCTTTCCATCCAATGAAATCCTCCCACACGAATTCCAAAGGCTGAAATGGAACGTGCCAACCTTGCTATTTGTAGACTCAATGGGCCCTTTTGGAAGTAACCTTGACTTTCAGGTCCCCATTCAATAGTGAGCTCATTGTTGCTTACTCGTTTTGACACAACCAGTATCGCATTTTTGAACTGCCTTATTTTTTCTGGGACTTTAAAAGCTTCCTCGTAGAGAAACCAGTAAAACACTGCAAGGTCCAGTGACATGAGAACGTTGCAACATGCAATAAATAAAGATTCTCTGCCGAATTTGACGGCAAAAAAAGTTGCTCCAATGCAGATGGTGAGACAAGAAATTTTTAACGCAAATATCGACGATGCATTGCTTTGGTTAAATAAGCAAATTAGGATTTGAATGTGACGACACTGGCGGACTGTTTCTACGAGACCTTCGTTAGTTCTGTTAGTACAATAAATTGGATTCAATTTTATTAGAGTTGTTGTTAACTGGTACAAAAACACTGCATAAGCAAGCAGACCAATACTTACATAACACGATCCAGATGTTTGTGCATCCTCTCCAGCCTGTCCTTGCAATACTCAAGAAACGATAATTGAAAATATACGGTTAAATAGAAATATAAGACCAAACATGCTATAAACCATATCTCAAATAAACTAAATGCAATATAGTTGACATTTGTTTTCTGATTCACACTCAACATTTGAAATAATAAAGTAGGCCTGGTTTTGTCACTAAGAAGTACTGTCATATAAAACAGAAATGAAGCAAGCAGCAATTGCGGGAGATACATTAAAAGAAAGTCTTGTTTAGAGAGCTTAGAGACTGCTACTTTTTTGGATCCTGTGTTGTTGCCAAACATTTCATTCCAAACAAGAATAAATACGTCGTTTTGATTCTTATAGTTGAGCTCAAAAACCATGTGAGAAAAGCATGAACTCAAGAAAACAAAGCTCATAGAGAAGTGACTAAAATTAAAATCAGAATGACCTAAGGCAAAAAGCATTTTTAAAAATGCCACGAATTTGTAGACGAAGAAAATTTTCGATACCACGAAATTTAAATTTGAAAGAAGACGACCGATTAATTTAGATTTTCTGTTTAAACGCCTTGTTTGTGCATTAAATTCGAATGGAATTATATTCATGTTTGTTAAAAATCTCATCGTGAGGCAGTTTATATAACTTAAATGTGGTAAAACCATTTTCAGTAAAATAAATCTAGTCTTTATGTTCCAGTTGAAGTTTACAGAATATGTAAAAAGTACTGATTCAACGTAAGAGTTCAACTGAATAAAACTAAAGCACTGTAAGTGTGCAATGTACTGCTCCGTGGACACAATTAAACAGGACTACTCACGAAGGAAAATCTGTGAGAAGGTAGGTTCAGGAAGCTCCTAAAATAAAAGAGTTTCACTATATTTTCAAACACCCTTGAAACGTCAAATGAATTTTTAAAGCAAACTTCCAGCTCGCAGAACTTTCTAGAAACTGTATTATATCACTAAAGACTTAGGCTACAATAGTAAACGTGTCATTAACAGTGAATTGCCTAGGATATTTGGTAAACAAAGAGAGCATTAAAAGTTTCGGGGTAATTAAGCTAGTCTACTATTCACATTATAGTTAAAGCTTTGCTTTCATATGCGTCCTGTGTGTAAGAGAAATTCGTTTGGAATTATGTACATGTAATGAATACAGTTTAGTTAATAATCTTATCGCGATGCAATTAAAATAACTATGGAGTGCTAAGGTTCTTTGTGTTATTTGCATTAATTTTTATTTCCGCGAGTTAAGTTTCAATACGAGTCGACTAGACAAATGATTTCGATAATGCCATTTAAATAGCTACAATCTTCCAGGAAAATTCGTTCTGATGTATTACGTAAAAAATACGATAAACGACGTAATTTACAACTAACAAAGGCTAACACAGTAGTATAATTTCACTTAATTCACTTATCAGCAATATTCAGAGTAATTACCTAAACTACCTACTTTGTGAACTTATCCACAAGTAATATTCCTCTGCATGTATAATTCTCTCAGTAATCAACCACTGATAAAAATCCAATATAATATAGTTACAGTCATCATACGAGAAATCCTATAGTAATTAGCCTCAAACGGAATCATATAATAACTAGTACTGACTAACTAACAATTTCATAGATAAGAGACACTCGCTATTTTTCTAGTAATTTAATAATTAATTAAATGCGAGGCCAACTTAACTAGTAAATAATAGGACAAAAATCCCAGACATCCTAAATAAAAATCATGATGATAATTACTAACAGATTTCGATACTCGTCGACAGGCCGTCGCGTGTCGAACAGAGAAAGAGCGAAAAGTTAGGTAGGTAGTGCGGGACTTAATCCTAATCGGTCCACAAATCGATAGCGACTTTTCAAAATAAAAATCCATAGCCTAAGTGTGCCCTATGTGCCTATTGTCGAGGGTGTCATATTCACTTGTGCGACTTGTTCTGCCACATTTAAATCAAGTTCTTACATTACATAATTTTAGATGAGAGGATTTCACATTTTAATTATTTTTGAACATTTTTTTTGAAAAATATATTTAGAAAAGCTTCAGCTCAACATAGAAAAATTCATCTGCACAAAAGAATTCCTAAAAAGTGTAAGGTCTGTCAAAAATCATTTTACGATAATCAATGCCTTCAGAGACATAAGAGGAAGCACCATGGAGCTCCATACCATTTGTTTGCGTTTGCACAAAAGTAAGTATCTGCATTATTTTTATGGAAAAATCGGGAATTATATTTTATACATATATGAATTAAATCTAATTTCAATTTTGAATTCCGTGTTTAGGGTTGCCACACTAAACGTGAGTTTGAAAAGCATGAGCTCTACCACATTGGCCTTCATGAATTCCATTGTTCTACTTGTATAGCAAAATACCCCTTTCAAGAGGCTCTCGATAAACATATTTTAAAAGTTCATTTGCCATGCCCTACTTCTACGTCCTTTCACTTCTCCATCCACTTTGCTGGCTGACCACACAAACGACATTTTTTCGTTTGGCAGTCAGCCGGTCTTTAAATTCACCGGCCAGACTTCCGCCAGACAGCAGACTCAGGGACAAATAGTCCACAAGCCCTTCAATAGAGGACTCATGTGCTCTATATTTGGAATCTGACCTTTGCAATTTTTATTACATTTTTTATTTCAATACCTATTTATTTAGTTGTTTCGGATTTAGAAAGTTGAAAACTTTTTGTTATTTCCAGTTTATCCTTCAAATTTTAAAATTAAAGACAACTTGAGAGCTCACATAAGAATCCACTCGGGTGATAAACCTTAGATGTGCGATATTTGCGGCATGGTAAGAATGTTGGTAAATTAAAGCAAACTTATTATATGCGTACTACAGAATTCCTCAAAGAGTCCCATGTCATGTATTTTTGTTTTTATTACAGTCGTTCTACACTTCAACTAAATTAAAGAATCACTCGTCTATCCACATCAAAAAGCGTCCTTTTCTCTGTCAAGAGTAAAAACAATTCAAAATTAAACAATTTATGTTAGTAATTATTAATAATAAAAAATAATGCAACTTGTTTTTATTTTGTCAGGTGCGGTTTCTCTTGCCGCCTAGTTGGACTCTTACGACCTCATTTAAAAGTGCACGAGCTGCACCGAAAATTGAAAGAAAGCGTTGCTGAGGATGCAGACAATAAATCTTCTGAAGGCAAAATGTTGCGAAAACTTCCCGTGCCCAGACTAGCCAAGCCAAGAAATAAGAGGATAAGATTTCCAAAAATAACCACGGCTCTCATTGTAACCGCTAATTCAGAACAAACCGAGGCGGAAATAAACATCATTGCTGCAGCTGATGTAGAGACGAAAACGGTTCCGGAACCACAGTCAACTGTAGCCGTAAAAATGTAAAATCCTCTTCATCCGGATGTTATGTGATTAATTTAATAAAACAAAATACAAAAGCATTTTGTACTTATCCATTAGCGCTCTTTTATTGTTATTAAGTATGTATTACAAGTTATTTCTGTAATGCAAAATATTTCAACTTACTTGTATACTTACATTCAATGATTATTGTACAATTAAATTTTGTTACAACAGTCCTTTTAGTTTGACATCTTTTGTTTTTATGCTTGGTGGATGCTGAGAAATTCATCATTTTGAATCTCAAGAACATACATGTAAAACGTTCTGATTCGATGGAAAAGTTCAACTGAATAAAACTAAACGACTTATTGTTAGTATGCAATGTACCGCTCCGTGGATGCACACAGGATTATTCACGAATACAAAATTGCCAGAAGAAGCTCCCGGAAGCTCTTAGAATAATCCGGTTTCAGTGTTTTCAAACATCCTTGAAACGTCGAGTGAGTTTGTAACGAAAACATCTTGCTCGCAGTCTTTCCTAGAAATTGTTGCCTGTGTCGTGTCAGTAAAAACAATTAACCCCTTCGGCACTGGGAAACCATGAAAGAAATGCTTTACAAAATGTGTTTATTTTACCAGTAACTACCGCCTAATTATTTTTGTCATAAGCGTGGCTGTTCAAGTTGCAACATGCGCCTGCTCATTTATAGGCAATCGAAACTTTGGAAACTTTGGACACTACAAAATCACTGAATATAAGAGTGACAATTTTCTCCATAAAACTAAATCCACCAACTTTGTGATTCAATTGCAGGGAAAGTTTCATGCTTTTTTTATATTTTAGTTTTGTACCATTGATTGAATGCCACTTGTACACTTGGACGTAAAGAACGAGAATGGGCAGGAGCTATAATATACACTTAGATATTTTGAATCGCTGCAAGTTAGCCGAATTGGGCCGAGTGTGGGGCGCAATTCGGTCGAATAATTCAGATTTTTGTCCACGTCAGCCGAGTCTGACACCCAAATGGTGGTGGCCAAATGCCGGACAAAAGATTCAAGTTAGCCGAATGCCAAATTGTCCAAGCTGGCCGAAACCAAATAGCGTTCGGATGGTCGCGCGAGCTGGCTCAATGAAATATGCCAGCTAGCCGAAATCCGAACATAAAATAAACCTTGCCGAATACATTCAGGTAACATTAGCCGAATATTTCGGATTTTGTCCAAGTTAGCCGAATGAAAGCTTTTTTCGAAAGTGGTTAAAGCATTAAAAGCAATATTCTAACTCAAAAATATATAGTTACGAGTAGCAAAACTTTCACGTGTAGCTTAACCACGTTTATTTTCGCAAACGTGATATCAAAAGTTTGACAAAATGTTCATAAAATGCGAAATATTTCATAGAAGCATCTTAAACCCTGATTTGCATCAAAATCATTTTTTTTCGGCGTTGTTACATTTAGGAAGGGTGGTCACATTTAGGGCCTATTTGTAATTTAATGATTTGTGTGACTTCCATTGCTTGATAAGATGTCCTTGACGCAGTTTGGGACAACAACAGCAATTAATTTTTGCCAAATAAGAAATTTCTAGAGTGCATTTTGGTATACCCAACTTCAACTTAGCTGAACACTTGCCTGAAATATCAGTCGCATGTAAAAACAAACACATTTATTAAGCACCGTTATAATGTTGTTCAAGCAAAAGCTATTTAAAGTATTTTTACACCTGTCACCGTGTTCAAATGATTGAACAGGAGGTGACCACATTTAAGACCTTACACCATTTTTTGGCAGTTTACGTTTCGATTTAATTTGCTATCAATAAAAAAAATCATGCAATTAAAGAAATTAGAACGAAACCTTAGGACACATCCTTGGAAAATGTCACAGGGGAGAGCTTTTGCGAATCAACCGCCATCATGCCGTTAGACGTTTGATTGCTGAGGTCATGAGCAGGACTGGGTGGAAAGTACTACAAGAAGTCGAATGTAGTGCAATTAATGAAAGAAGTAATTCAGGTAGTTCGGATATTGTACTGGTTTCGGATCAGAATCAGGTTGCAACGAGCATGGTCTCATCAAAACGTGTGGATATCATTGCGTATACTCTCCTAAGCAAGAAAGGTTAAATTCTGAATGGAGCAAGATACAAATCAATCTGAGAGTGTTCATTTGGAGAAGAAAGTAATTTATGATCCTTGCATACCATATTTTAAGAATTAACTGGGTCTGAATGAAATCAACGTTATTGGTTTGTACATTGGGGCAAGAGGAACCATTACTAAAT
>JAQFZC010008478.1:0-10140 GCA_034695205.1 Dicyrtoma fusca | reverse complement strand
CATACAAAAATCCTTTTCTTATTACGGCTAATTCCATACATACATACATACATACATACATACATACATACATACATGGATAAGCTCCTATAATTATAGTAAATCCTATAATAGAGCGCAATTTCCAGAAGCTACTACATACTTTATTGTTTGCTAAACTTATTAAATTCCGTATTGAATATGAGACTGATCTAGACTGGCAAGAACTGGGCTATGTACTAGCATGTACTCTACATCTAAAAAAGAAGGAAGATCGATAATAATATTCCAGGAAGTACATAAAAGAAGGAACAATGCAGAAAACATCATGTGGATCATCATAGTGTTTGCTAAGGGGAAATTTTTGAATTTCAATTCTGAAGTCTGCAAATTTAAAAACCAAATCCTAATTTTCCTTCGATTCCTTTCCGATTCTGCCGATAGTTTTGTGAGAATTAAAAATTAAAAGTAAGGAGTGAAAAGTGAAAAAACGCCGAACTCACTTGACATTGACAAGGGAGGAAAAAACAAATTCCTTGGCATGGGACTGATGAAGATAAGCAGGGCTATGGAAGTGAACCGTGAAGAAAAGACTAATTAACGGATTAGTTAAGGATGTAGAGATAGAGACAATGGGGAAGTCAAAGTGAGAGGGAGGAGCTAGACGGAATAGGTTGCTCAGAGGTTATAAGAAGGAGAAAGTGAAAGTGGGAGAGATCTTTTTCCTCAGAAAAGAAGAATAAGAGGGAAAGGGAACGCAGAGGATACATACAGGGAGTAAAATCAGAGGAGAAAATACTGGGACATATGAGTCGAGATTTGGAGTAAAAATAGGACGAGGGAACCCGGTTAAAAGTAAAAGTAAAGACGTAGGTGCAACACTACTTTCACTTCTACGGAATATTGTTTTATAGGTACGTAGCTCGGAAGCTCCGGCTGGTAGTACTGGTTAGTTCATGAACACACTACTGCCACTATCTCAGTCTATTCCATGACATTCTCGAACGTAAGTTGTTTGCGAATAAAAAGTTTCACAGAGGAGAAGATGTGAGGACGAGAAGAGATAAAGTTGTAACATTTTATTTCTAACGCTGAGCTTCATTCTGCCGACTTAACTCTAACTCTCCACTGTCTTCCAGTTAGCTAGCCAACTTGACTCTCAGCTCAATCTCCACTCATTTCAGCCCAGGCCAGCCCAGTCTAACTCAATCCTTCACCGAGCAGCAGAGCCAAGTCAAGTCACACGAAGCCAAGTCAAGCCAAGTGAAGGGAATTGAAGGTACAGAGAGAGAGAGAGATGCAACGTGGCACGAAATGAAACAAAACGACTGGGTGAAAGAGTGAATGAGAGAGAAAGTGAAATGAGCGAAGGAGCCAGAATAGAATAGAAGAAAAGCCAAGGGAAGGAAGAAGATAGGAGCAGATCAATTGTTTACATGTTTCGAACATGTTGAGTCTAGAAGCCCTTTCTTTCTTCTCTCACAAACTGTATGTATGAGTAGAACTTGATTTCATTTCCTTACCCTCCTTTCCATGGCGCTGTTTTTGGAGAAAAGGCCAAAGTGTCAGCGCCTCTCTTCAGCACTAATTCCAATTCCAGAGCACTTTAAGGCAGTCAAACAAACACCGACCCAGTCCCTAACTTGACTGAGGGTGGGTAGTGTGGGTGGGTGGTGAGGCAAATTTTAAGTAATTCATTCAATTTCCCTCTATACCCCATCAGGCAGATATTGTCGAGACAAGTTTCATGTGACAGCCAGCTTTCATACACAACTATACTCAATGTCGCTATCGAAGTTTAGTCTCTCATTCCTTATATATGTAGAGCCCGCTGCTGTCTTAACTCTAGAAAGTGAAAATACGATGAGAATGACGCTTATCTCATTACGACCTAAATGAACAAAGAGTAACTTTCGCTTTCCCGTGCCAAGATAATTTCTTACCAGTTAAGCAGTCATGCAAAATATCTTCATTTATCCAAACAAATCATTTAGACTGTATGAATAAACATGCTAACAGCAAAACAACAACAAATGTGCACATTTTTGAGTCACACACAGACCCTGCAGCTTCCTTCTACGGTCATGGAACTCACAAACCATTCAAAATCCGCACAAAAAAAACAATCTTTTGTATCTAGATTTTACGGGAGCAAAAACTAGAGAGATGAAAAGAAATGGTCGGTTAATTTGTCTTTGCGGTGCTCTCGTTTTATGTAAAGGAGTACGTTTGTATGCATTTAATTTAATTCGTTCAGAGTCAAAGTGAAAGTCAGCGCCAAGGTCATCGTGTATTGAGGGAGGTATTAGTCTGCCGATACATAGTACTATAGTACTAGGATTTACAAACATTCGAGCACCAGTGGTACAGCTTTCATCCAAGGTAAATAGCATGAGATAAGCGCAGGAAAGGTGGAAATATTCTCAGAGATGATGATGATGAAAATCCAGTGCATACATAGAATAAAATGGATTTAAGAAAAGGGAAATAATCTTTGCTTATAGGTGTGGATCAAGTGAAGATGGCTTTGTATTGGGAATAGGGAATATCAAAGGGTTGAAGCTCCAAATAGAAAACTATGACTTGGCCTGATAGGCTCGTTTTTTATTGCAGTTGCCGTCACCGCTCCAACTTTTTTTCAATCCTCCAACTCTGCTCTGTCCTTCTTGAATTTCCCAGCATCAACAACCGCAATTTTTCGCCTCCTCCCTCCGTCAGCCACCATGGTCTGTACAGATACCTTCGGTTTCACTCTCTCTCTCTCTCTCCCCTCTCCCTTTCCCTATGTACTCGTACTCTGCTTAGATATGTGACTGCAAAATTGATTTTATACTCGATAACCCTTCTCTACCTGTCCCTGTCTCTGTATCTTAAAATAGCAGAGTTGAGAATAAAGCTTTGTGGTTGTGGTTTAGCGTTGACAAGAGGAGAATAAGCCCGATTTACTTTTCCAAACTTTTACTTGCGTAGTGCTGGAAGCTGTCATGAGGGAACGTTCTATGTATGTAATATGTGTCTGCATATACATAGTATATAGCTACTTGGCTTATGGCTCCCATATTTAGTTTAAATCAAATGCGTTGAAAAAAAAATAATCTGGAGTTGGTTTTTTTCGGTTAGGAGTTTGAGGTCCTTCCTTGGTTTGATGACAAAGGCAGAATGTCAACGCCAAAGCTCCCAATGAATTTCCACACAAGTACAACGGGGACTGCTAATACGTGTACATGCGACAAACAAACAGACAGACAACGAGGGCAAATGCAGATTTAAATATAACTGCCGAGCACAGTCAACAGTAGTGTATACACTTCTCATCACTTTCTCCTTTCTCCTTTTTAGACTCTTTTTTTTTG
This sequence comes from Dicyrtoma fusca, assembly GCA_034695205.1. Lineage (NCBI taxonomy): Eukaryota > Metazoa > Arthropoda > Collembola > Symphypleona > Dicyrtomidae > Dicyrtoma > Dicyrtoma fusca. The sequence continues at coordinate 6,808 of JAQFZC010008478.1, read as the reverse complement.
TACGGAGGCCCTATGAGCTCTTTTCTCTTCCCTCCTTGACTCTTGACATGGATGTAAAAAAAATTGTCTGAAAGGGAGAGTCTGGTCACAATAGTTGATTCAATATCTTTGGTTGTTATTACATTTCTTACTCGATCCCTGACATTGTGTATGGAATGGGACCGGCGTGGCATGCTACGGCATGACTTGCTTTGACTTCTTAGAGGGAAAGAGAAGTCTGCTGCTGTCTGCAGTCCAATAGTACATCATACACGAGAGAATTCCCCTTCCACAGCGGAGCGGAGAATGCCAGGGAAGGGAAAGCAAAAGAAAAGGCAGCTGATATTACACCAATGCAGGCATATATCTGGACTGAAGAAGCAAGGTGACCTTATTTAGAAAATTATTTATTGCAAGCTCAACAGTTATCGATGCGCTTCAAGTGGATGTTTGACAAATTTTTAGACGTTTGGCTGTTGCGTTGGCTTGTTTTGAACGTCGTAACCGTGTAAAGTTTTACTGCTTTTAGCGAACATTTTTACCTTTTCAGTCAATTAATATAAGCTTGTTTTGCCCTTTTTAAACGGTGTTGAATTTGCCAAAACACAATCTAACGGTTTGTGAACGTTTTCTCCTCCGATTTACATTTTCTACTTTTACATATGTATTTGAATTTTTGTGTCTATTTATTGTTTATCCAATCCGTACTTGATGATGAAAGGAAACTTTATGGATTGGGTGTACTTGGGTGTACTTCATTTTGCTTCTTGTGTCAAGATATCTCTGAAGAAAACTTGAGATTCTTTTCCTCCACTTCCTACACGCTTGACAAGGCTCAAAATAATAGTATAACCTATAGGAACGATTTCTGGACAGGCAGTATCATCAGTATAGACATGCCTATAAATATGGCATTGAAGGTGTGCGTGCATATATGGATCGACGGGCAGTGTATCCAAGTAAACTATAATAATGTAATGGTCGTAAACCAATTTTTGTCTTCTTTGTCATCCGGTCTCTTACCAGCTGAGATTTGTGACATGACCTCATCATGGAACTTAAACCACCACTCCTTGGTTCAAGACTTAAAAAAGACTCCTTACATCTTTACACAGACACACAAGACCTCAAACTTTTTTTTACATTCTCTCTCTCTCTCTCTCTCTCTCCGTCTTTTTCATAAGGGATGGAAAAGACAAATTGCATATAGGTATGCACAATAAAATATCTGGACTGTGTACAGCGGCCGTAGTAGAATACATTTCTGATTTAGTTTGATATTAAACTTTTTACGGAGGAAGGGGAAAAAATAGTGCGCGTCAACATGTCATTGTGTAATGATCAGAGTTGCGTCCACGTATTCCATACATAGCCAGCTTAGTGGAGATAAAATATTTTACGATAAAATTTCAATTTCGAGTATTTTTGATGGGACGGGGGCCATAGCCATGTATGCTTCTGCTGGTTCCGCTTCCAGTAGTTACCAAGGACGTCATGTCAGGGACAATTTTTGATGACTCCAGGCCAGTACCACTGCTACGTGCACAGCACTTGAGCGTGTGCAAAACACAAAGTATGGATTAACTTGTAAAACTTATTCTTTGTGATGTGAAGTATTAATTGTCGGCCTGGCCTGGACCATTTTTTGATTTTGCTGTATTTATAGTGAGCCTGGAAATTCTCGTGGAAATGATGTACAAGCTGTACAGGATCACGTTGGGGAGGATGGATATAACTGAAGGGAAAATCTCAGTTTGAAATTTCACTGGACGACAAGGACAGGGACAAATTGACACGTGCGATTAGAGATTAAATGTCACACTTGACTTTTACATAAGCATTCCGATTTCCATGACTCTCACAATCTGTTAAGACCCCTCATTTCCTCCCAAAGCTCATCGTTAGAGTACACATAATGTGTCAAGTACGCTACGAAGTCAAGTCGCCGTTGCCATATACATTTTATGAGTTATAAATAAACTTGATAGAAATTCATATAACAGCATGCATATATCCCTCATATGTACACATCTATAGGCATAGTGTCAGAAAGTTGCGTGCTTTCCAACCAAAGGGAACTGAGTGAGTTTCTAGCTACGTTTCACTGACTGACTGAGTGAGTGAAGCTTTTACTAGACTGACAGGGGTAATAGTAAACCTACGTACATACCCACGGGTTATTCCTCATGTGAATGTACATACCTAATACCCATGTACAGCTGACTTGTTCTATTGATGTTCTGTCTGGCTGGTGGGGTAGATGCGAGTAGTAAATTAAATACCCTTCGTGTACTATTTCTACTATTTCCATCCATGGGCCTAGCTCTGTATCTTTGGAGTACACTTACTAGTAGTTTGTCGAATGACTCCATATTTACTCTATTAGTCAATTAGTGAGGGAGCCAGAGCGTGGAGGACATTAGAACAAGACGGGTCACACATTTCCAGTCGAGATTTCTCCTAAAACGGTTTTAATTTCACTGTACACTCCACGAGGACGAGGGTTGGTTGGGGAGATGGCAAGGCTGAAGCCGACAGTTTTACTTGTAATAATCCACGCTGGATCCACGTATTTATTCATTTGAGTTCATATCATAACACTTTAGCTTCACTACCCCTCTACACTAGACACGCATCTACATATGCCTACTTTCACGTGTTCACGCAGACTAGATGTAGTGCATGTAAAGACAGTAAGACTTTCACCATGCTGTTTTGCCATGTTTAAATGGAGTGTGTGATTTATGTGGAGGACACGGTTGGGTATGTTGCTGACATGATTCCCTTTATAATCCTGGATATTTTACATGTGCTCCCTCTCAAACTCTCAACAAATGTAAAACATCATTTTTAATTGGCTCCAGAGAGCATCAACATCCTCATTAAAAATCTGCATAGGTTGTGTTGGAAAAGTGACATGTTTTCTTTTTAAATACAAAAATACCCAACATATTCAATGAGCAAAGGGAAAGGTAATCACACTTTTAGACTAGTTCAGTGTTTTAACGGGAAAAGTATGCAGGTGGATTATATTACTATGTGCAAGCAACCCACATATTTTTCTTTTATTATTGTTTTCAAAAGTAAGTACCTACATTTGTTCCCTTTGGCAATTCAGAAATTCATGTCTGCACGTAATATAATTACGTATATATATGCATACAGTAGGCCCTCAAACTCTATCTTAGTTATACCTTTAAAGCCTCCACGGTGAGGGATGAGCAAAGAGGAAAAAAGTCAAGAAATCTTTTATTTCCCGTAGCACGTAGTTTTCTCGTAATAGGGACTTTTGATTTTCTCAAGGAGCGACAGACGAGACAGAACGTGTCCTACAAATAGAACAGAATGTTTGACGCTCCTGAGGCCTCGTTTCATATCTACTGGAAGTTTACGTTTAATCACTAAGGCTATCATATTTATTCCAATTTTCTACCATGCCAGCCATCAATTTACGGAATTCAGCAATACCAACACACAAAAAAGTATTTTTAGACTGACATTTTAAAATGAACTCAGGCAAATCCTGATTCCATTCAGTTTATCCAACTTGTGGTGAAGGTAATTGTAGATTTACGGTATTTGTGTATGTATGAAAAAGGAAGGATATGCACAGGGACAAGATGAGAAATATTTAACGAAATTATTTGTCAGATTTGTACAGTGTAGCTGTGCGGCATGATGATGTATGTAGTATGTATATACAGGAGAGGCTGTATATAATCTAATAATAATATCAATGTATTACCTACCTTGATATAATGGGAGACAGGGTTATTTACGAAGCATGTACCTGGCTCCATGTTTTCATCATAATCATGATAAGTAATGTAATGTAAACGGAGGTAGGATCGTTAGGTATGAAGAGGGAAAGAAGTTTGAAGGTTTTTTTTTCTGTTTTAACATGGAAATGATGATAGGGTCCCCTCGTCTACTTGATGGGGTTGCTGTTGTTTACTGTTGCTGCTGTGGCTCCGTGGCCGTAATGGTAATTCCTCCTGATTTTTCTCCAAGTTTGATGTTTTGGAAAAAAGGGAGCTGTTGTGTTGTAATTACGCTCTGTTTGCTCTGTTCCTGCGAGGAGGTCGAAAGGTAGGGAGGGAGATGCTCTGGAGACGAGGGTTTTTATGCACACACTCATATGCATCATCGCATCGTATCGTCTTGTGTGCCTCTCTCTGCTCCACTGACTCACTAAGGGGCCATCCAATTGCTACATAACTTGGTTGGCGATGGAAATATCTTGTTTTGCGGTCTAAATTGCATTATTTGGTAATGCACATTAAATCGTATTATAACACTGGTGTAACGCTTCGACACTTTTTAAATGATCATTGGCGTTTTTTAAAGTACGATAATTCAATTTTTTTAAAAGATAATTATGCATTGGCCCTATTGAAAAGTAGTAATTGAGCTAATTATGCTATTTGTGAAAAGATTGAATGTAAAGTGTTGCCCTTTTTTACAACGCAACGGTGTGGTAGTGTCGTTAGCACAATATATTTGAGTTTTTGAAAAAAGCGAGAAAAAATAGTTTTTTGCTTTTTTTGTCTCCAAGCAAATCAAAGTAGTAATATTTGCTAGAGCCTTAACTCAAGTGCCTACTACTACTGAATATTTTGCTTGGTGCACTGGAACTGTAGTGGGACGGAAACCGACGATGGGATTCTATGGTTTGAATAGAGACGGAAATTGCAGACTGGGCTCATTATATTCCTTGTTGTTGTTTCAGTTTAGAGTTCATTATGGAAAAATAGAGTATCTGTGCGGGAGGCTGGAGACCCGCATTTCATTAACTAAATCCAACAGTTAACTTCCTCTTGCTGATGCTGCTGAGGTTGGGAGGCTGGAAAAAGTTGAAGCACCACTAAAAGTAAAGGAAAAAGTCTAGCCAACAAAGCTTATAGCTCAGTCAAAAAAGGAAAGTATAAACTCTACATGCGGTTCTCTCTCTCTCTCTCCCGCACACACACACAAATAGAATAGGTACGCTTCATAGTGCATTAGTCCCAGTAACCCTATCAAATTATTCTTGGTAAATATTAGCCCGTATAATATAGAGGTAAAAGTATAGAGCAAGTCCTTACATGCAGAGTCATGCACATGGGGATCTACATATGTGCGGAGTGGCCTAAAGTTCTAACGAAATGCTGCAAATAAATGTAATGTTATTATTCCTTTGAAAGTACAAGTAAAATCCAAGGACTGACTCATTTTATTATTTTCTATTTTAATTTGTTTCTTCCACTAAAGCTTTCCTCGAGACTTCCCCTTTTGCTCTGTAGTTACCTTCTATAGAGATAATATTGACTCCCATCTGCTTGTGTCCCTATCTTTAAGTATTCCAGTGCTTTGAGTACACTCCTTACTCCTCTCTGTTTACTTTCTACTTTCCCCGTACCTTCATATGTTGATCATGTGTCTTGGATAATAAAATATTCTGAAACTCCTTCGGCTTTGAGTGCCATACAATTCTCATTTTTTGACGTTCAAAGAGTGACGTATCAGTATCTGGAAGTGTGTACGTACTTTGCCTGTAGGTATACGTATGCATTTCTTCGAATCTTGGCCTTGGCAAGGAGTGAGTGTGAATGGCAAAGGGAAAGGGGAAAAAACGTGTTGGTGTAAATTAGCGGATTAAAGAATTACATTTTACGCCCCGATTAAATCAAGTTGGCGGAGAAGTTAAGGAAGCTCTTGACTGACTTACTTTTGTAGCAAGTAAATTACTTTATATTAGAAATTAGAATGGAAATCGGATTGAAATGAGATAGGTACATGTATGGGAAAGGAGAAAATCAATCTCCACTCAACTAACTCAACAGGAACTACTTCTACTACTACTTCCACTACTTCTCTACACCCACATGAACATTTCACGGAACGGAGATTTCGACGCAGATTTTCATTAACTATCCAACTAGTACTCTACGTGAGTGGGGTGGAAAGAGGAGATGTTTACATTCCAATTCCAGTCCTTGAGCTAGCTTATTAAACTTTTAGCTCACTATCAGTCTACAAACTACGTCCTATGAAGCCAAGATCTTTGCAATACCGTGCACTTGAGCCCTATTAAAAATGAGATGATGTGTTCGTAATTAGTATACGACCCATGACCCATCACTTGATCACTCACTTCGTTCAAAGCTGAGTACGAGTGCTAGGCACACTATCAGTATGATAGGTATACATACGGAGAGAAGGAGTGAAACCCACATTGGTATTAGTGGTCGGAATGGTCCGGTCTGTTCCAGTTTTTTTGGACTGTTCCGTTCCAAAATTTTTGGAACGGACCAATGGTCTGTTCCGTTCCGTTCCAGCCTAAAATTGGAACGGACCATAAAGGAACGGTCCAATACTTGAAACGGTTAAAATTTTTAGAAAAAGCCGTGTAAAAACTCACCTCGTTGCGGTTGAATACAATATGGCTAGAAGACGCTTTTCATTTATTTGCCGAATTTACTTAGGTAGTCAAACTCGACTTTAATAAATGCAGTAAAAAATGCCATACTTGTTCAATACAAATCAGGTAACGTATGATAAGCATAATACATTCGTTTCAGATACAGGGTGGTACATAACCTTTGCCCCCCCTCCCCACCAACACAGCCCAAACCAGAAAAGTCGCGCAGTCATGTTATCACAATTTTTAATGAGACTTTTGTTTCTGATCTCGACCAGCAATCAGTTTTAAAATCGGTTAAAAAATAAAAACGTTATGAACAAAAAACTGATACAAAGTCGATTTTCCCTATGCTTCCAGTGTGTTAGTTTTTTGTTCATAACGTTTTTGTTTTTAAACCTATTTTTAAACTGATTACTGTGCTCAATC
>JAQFZC010008477.1:0-10140 GCA_034695205.1 Dicyrtoma fusca | reverse complement strand
TTTACCTCCTCTGTTTGCTCGTTACTCAATACAGCGCCAGACGTTGCAGTGAGAATAGGAATAACTGAGTACCCTTACTATATTACTAATACTAACACAATACTTCTTAAAATACCTTGATTTAAACGTGAACATCTTTTTAAAATGGTTAAATTTAGATATATGTAGAAGTCTTATTTTACGGATACATTTTTAAAAGTCTATAACTTTATTAAAATATATTTTCAAAAATTTTAAATGGTAATTCGTACGCAAAAGCACTGCTTACAAATTACCATTTCCATTTCGGACTCAACTTTATTAAATGTGGGGAAAAAGTGTACTGACGTAATGAGTGAGTGGCCCCTTGGGGAAAGGAAGGTGATTGAGTTTGAATTGTACACATTTGCATAGCTTTTGTTTACTTTTGCGTATGCGAGCCCCTCGTCGCCTCGACTGCAATGCACTCAATAGAATCCTAAGCAAGGCAACGCATCGTGGGTAAAGATGCATTGTGACAAAAGTCCAGCGCAGCGTCTTTTTCATATCCTTAGGTATCCATGTACGTGTTCAAAAAAGTGTAAATAGCCCTTTTACTCCTTTTTAAAAAGCGTAGGTACGACCAGATAGTGTTGTACACATTTATGAAAAAATCCAATTACCAGTTTTACCAATATTTGAAAAGGAGCAAATAATATATTTCCTATTTTCAAAAAATGAGCAAAAGGGATATTTGCACTTTCTAAAAAATACACAAGGTAAAAAGTGAACATGCTTGCTGGGACTTGCTTCAAAATGCTTCTTCACCTACAATTTGAAAGTATGTTTAAGTGTGAAGAAGCGTCCCTTTGCTTTGTGCTTCCCTTCCGTTTTATGTAAAAGAAGGGTCGGTCAATAAACATTTTGCCTGGCGATGGAACTTCCCATAAATTACGTTTAGATTTATTTTGAAAAATCAAAAAAATATCCATTGTGTTTTAAATTTGTGCTAGCTTCCGTCCAGATCAATCAATTACACTTGTTCATCAAAAATTTTAAAAATTAAAAAATTAAAAAATTCGAACGTAATTTATGAATAGCCCTCATTTATATGCGTCAGTTTTTTTTTAGTTTGTTTGCACTTTCGTATTATAATTGTTTACGCTTGACTTTTTGACTGACTGGGGTTCGCTTTTGATTTGACTCGTGTCAACACACACCACACACACACACACGGCTGTCATTTCATTGATTTGCACAAAACCAACAAAGGCCACATTTCAACTGACAGTCTGTCAAACGATCGTCCAATCCAGATAATCTCTCTTCGATAACATTCGTTGACTTTTTATTACTGGGGTCATATACAATCTATCGTCTCGCTACCGTAACTGCAAAGTGGCCTGCCCATTAAGATTATGGTATAAATACAATGCAATATAAATCCTGCCACTTTGCAGCTTCGGTAGCGATATATGTAATTACCCGTTCGATGAGGAAGCATTGGGCGTAAGGCTAATGTCTCTGGAGGGTCATTTTGATCTAAAGAAAGCCCCAGTACAGAAACTAGGCACCTTTGAAATAGGGTAAATAGCAATTTTGCTCTTTTGAAAAAGTGTAAAGAGCACTTATACCACTTTTTACAAAGCAAAAAATCAGTTTAGTAGTGAAAACGTGCAAATTGCAGTTTTACTGGTTTATAAAAAGTGTAAATAGTAAATAGCAATTTTGACTACTTTTGAAAAAGTGTAAACAGCAGTTTTACCACTTTTCAAAGAGCTAAAGGGCCAAAGAGCAGTTTGAAAGTTCTGGAAATGTGCAAATTGCAGTTTTACTATTTTAGAAAAAGCTTAGATACCAATGTGGACTACTTTGAAAAAGTGTAAATAGCAGTTTTACCACTTTTCAAAGAGCTAACGGGCCAAAAAGTTTGACAGTTTTGAAAATATGCAAATTGCAGTTTTACTATTTTAGAAAAAGTTTAAATGGCAATTTTGAGTACTTTTGAAAAAGTGTGAACAGCTCTTTGCCACTTTTCAAAGAGCCATAGAGTAGTTTAGTAGTTCTAAAAATATGCAATTAGTAGTTTTACTGTTCTAGAAAAAGTATGAATAGCAGTTTTATCCCTTTTCAAAGTGCCAAAGAGCAGTTTTACTGTTTTAGAAAAAGCTTCGATACCAATTTTGACTACTTTTGAAAAAGTGTACATAGCACTTTTCAACGAGCTAAATAGCCAAAAAGCATTTTAGTAGTTCTAAAAATGTTTAAATTGCAGTTTTACTATTTTACAAAAAGCTTACATAAATAGCATTTTTACTACTTTTAAAAAAGTGTAAACAGCAAATTTCTACTTTTTAAACAATGCAAAGAGGATTTTTACCCTTTCGAAAAATTGTTTCGGAATCGTTATTTGTGTGGTCATTGTTTTAAAAAACTATGCAAGCTAATATTTTAAACATCTATTTTGCTTAATCTACAGCCGTTTTGCATAAAAATCTCTCAAGTTTCCATGGAAACTGCATCGCCTTCAGAAAAAAAAAGAAAAAAACAGCAAACAAAAAAAATGCATAAAGAATTAATGTTAATCTGTGACTGGGTTCTTCCTTACTTTCACACTTAACTTTCTCCCATTTGACACACTCAACTTTCTCTTCAAATATTAAAATAAATGATTGTAATTTTTCATTGTCTCAAACTTTTACTTTCTCCTTATTTTTCCCTTCGTACTTTCTTTTCTTTCCTTTCCTTTTCCTTTTGCTCTCATTTCCTCCAAATCACGTAAGTAATCAACACGGAACAATCAGACGCAGAATGCCGAATGGAGAAAGGAAGAAAAAAAAGGAAAAAAAAATGAAACTAAAAAAAATATGTAAATGAAAAGAAATCTTCTCTGTTTTGTGTGCATGGGAATTCTTTTTGAAAAGAATAAATTTATTTTATCCCAAAAAAAGAAGAGAAAGGTTATCTTTTAGGCTTCTAGCTTATTGCTACCGTGTACAGGAAGTCAAGTGGAAAATCATCGAATCTGCACGCCTTTCTCTTTTGTGCACTCAAAGAGTGTAAAACTGCATAAAACCCATTTTAGAAGCAGTTATGGGAAGCAATTAAGTGTTTTTAAGAACAATACTAAACAATGTAATCGTGAGTTTGAAGTTTGAAGCAGTGCAAAATGTTACATTTGTCTTTTTAAAAATAGCAAGAAATGGCTAGACTAGGCAGCAGTGGTTTTAAAGGAGTGTAAAAAGCAAAAATTGCGTTTTCAAAAATGGCAGAACGTGAAAATACTGCTTTTCAAAGGGTTCAAAAAAGATTATTTGCATTTTCATAAATGGACGAACATTGCAACAATGTATTTGAAAGAGTGCAAAATGAATTATTTGCATTTTAAAAGTTGGAAAACGTTATAACGGTGGTTTTGAAAGAGTGCAAAATACAATATTTGCAGCTTTCGAAAATGGCAAAACTTGATAAATAGTTTGAAAGGGTGCCAAAAATATAAACTGCGTTTTCAAAAATGGCAAAACGTGATTACAGTGGTTTTAAAAAAGTGCAAAAAGCAATATTTGCATCTTCAAAAAGTGCAAAACGTCGTAACCCTTGCTTTAAAAGAGTGCAAAAAGCAATACTTGCATCTTCAAAAAGTGCAAAACGTCGTAACACTTGCTTTAAAATAATGGAAAAAAGCACTATTTTCCATCTTCGAAAAATTGCAAAACATTAAAACGCTGATTTTGAAAGACTGCAAAAATCAATATTTGCATTGGCAAAAATGCCATAGTACGGCAGCTGCGTTTTGAAAAGAGTGAAAACACTTTATTAATATTTTCAAAAATGCCAAAACGTAATAATATTGGTTTTGAAAGAGTGCAAAAAGCAAAGTTTGCATCTTGAAATAATGCAAAATATGATAACACTTGCTTTGAAAGAGTGCAAAACGCGCTATTTTTTGCGTGGTCAAAAATAGCAAAGTATAGCACCACTATTTTTAAAAGAGTGCCGAAAGTAATATTTGCATTTTTAAAAAATGTCAAACACGATACTCATTCTCTTCGAAAATTCCAAAATGGAGTATTTGCCTCCTAAAAAAGGCAAAAACACTAAAATTACCTTTTTCAAAAAGTGTTCAGAACATTGATATTTCCCTTATTTCACGAATTACGTACGTAATTATTATACGCTACAAAAATTACAAAATCGATGGGCTGCATTTTCTAAAAACAAAAAAATAAGCGCAACGTAAGAACTGCCAGCCTCCCTAAATAAAATAAGCTCACGATTGCATGCATACATTCCAAGGGAAATTATGGGCCACTGCTTATTCTCGTTCTAAATTTAACTGTGGAAGGGACTAACAATAACAAGGGGCCGCAAAAAAAAATCTTGAGAGAGAAAGAGAGAGAGAGAGAGAAATGAGACGTCAGTGATGAAGTTATAGAAATTGAAAAATTGGTGTATGAACAAAAAAAAATATGGAAGAAAACAAACATTGTCTAAATTTACTGCTTTCACTGCTTTCTCCGTAGAAAGTCGTTGGCAGCGACGGCAGCAGCAGCAGCAGCACAGAAGCAACACAGAAAACCAGCCAAGCCGATGCAATGCATATAACGTAGTGAGGGGCTGTTCACAAATGACGTGGGCTATTTTTTAATTTTTTGCCCCCCCCCCACCCCCTTCCAAATATTTTTACTTTTTTCTCGATTTTTATTCAACTTTTGATAGCAGGTGTTTAAAATTAGAGGCCTGAAAAATTCTTTAAAAATTGATTTTTAAAACTTGGTGGTTGGGGAGGCACTGACGTAATTTATGGACAGCCCCTCGCTTTCCCTACTGCTGCTGCTCCTTTCGTTTTTTCAACACGACGATCGTCTCTCCCTCGCTGTGTACACAGTGCCTCATACAGAGGTGCTTTATTCAGTTGCTGATTATCGATTTCCCATCTTTTCCGTTTATGTGCCATCCTTTTCATTTCCACGAGCAGAGTTGGAAAAAGCGAGAGGCAAATAGAGGAGCCCACACCAACAACCAAACAGAGCCAAGCCAAACCCTAGAACGGAGCCAAAAGGGGGCTGTGCATTTCTGACGTTAGGGTTTAAAGGCAAAATATGACTTTAAAGCGCTTCAAAAAAGGCGAAACTTGATATTTACAAGTTTTAGAAAAGGCAAACTACGGTATTTATAAGATTTAGAAAAGTCAAAACATGATCTATGCATGTTTTAGAAAGGCAAAATATGGTATTTACGTGTTTCATAAAAAGCAAAATACGACATTTCTAAAATTATGAAAAGGCAAAACACGATATTTACATGCTTTAAAAAATGCAAAACAAGATATTTTTGCTTCAAAAAAGGCCAAAAATGACCTTTACACTTTTTAGAAAAGGCAAAATGTGATATTTACACTTTTTAGAAAAGACAAAATATGGTATTTACACTTTTTAGAAAAGACAAAATATGGTATTTACACGTTTTAGAAAAGGCAAAACACGATATTTGTGCTTGAAAAAAGGCCAAAAATGATCTTTACATATTTTGGAAAAGGCAAAATGTGATATTTGCACGTTTTAGAAAAAGCAAAACACGATATTTGTGCTTCAAAAAAGGCCAAAAATGATCTTTACAAGTTTTAGAAAAGGCAAAATACCATATTTACATTTTTTAGAAAAAGCCAAACAGGATATTTACTTATTTTAGACAAGGCAAAACAGGATATTTACTTATTTTATACAAGGCAAAACACAACGCTTACGTTTATAAAATAAGCAGAACACGAAATCTACGTTTCAAAAAAGGCAAAACCCGATATGTACATACTTCAGAAATAGCCACACAGGATACCTACGCCCTTCAAAAAAAAAGACAAACTATGCTATTTACGCGTTTTCAAAAGGGCAAAAATGATATTTAAAATTTAAAAAACTAAAAGGTTTACATATTACACACCTTAGAAACGTCAAACGTGGCATGCCGAAGTTCGGGATAATTTTCTTTTAAAAAGTACTAAAACCTCTATACGTAATATTTGCACATTTTCAAAAAATACGTAGGTACGCGTGGTATGTAGCAGTAAAATCTAGAATGCCCTTTTACAAAAATCTAGCACTAGGGGGAAAAAAGCAAAAATTTTAAAATGATTAGAAAAAGTAAAAAAAAATCCATTTTATCATTTTGGTGGTTGTGAGGTAATAAGTGAAATGCCCCTCAAGAGAAAGCGCAAGGAACTCATTCATTCTTTTTCCAGTTGCTTTGCTTGCCTTTGCTTTGCTTCCATGCTTCTGGCGGCTCTTTTTCGTCTCTAATGCAGACCGAGGCTTGTTTTGCTTTTCATTCTTTGATTATTTTATATTTGCACTCAAACCAGGCATTCGAGGCCCTATACTGTTCAATGTATAGCGTCTATACTCTATATCCAAAATTCCAGACGGGGGCTATATAGCCCTATATATAGCCTATAGTCTATAGATTAGCTCCTTCATATAGCGCAACTACACAGCGCTTATAAATCTCATTAAAAACGGATGCTTTTTTCATTAGGAACGCATTAAAAACCCATTTAGTACGCATCAGCAGTGATGGTTTCAACAAAAGCTTGAAAATGGGTTTACTTAGTGTTTGTACCTTTTTGAAAATGATAATTGTTAGATTTGAGGTTTTGACGCTGTGAAAATTGTCACTTACTGGCTTTGACACTTTTGAAAAAGTGAGTTTCTAGCTGGAGACTTTTTTGGAAGAGTTAAATTCTAGTTTTGACGCTTTTAAAAATGCCAGTTTCCATGTATTGGCTTTTTTGGAAATGGAAATTTATGGTTTTGACATATTTGAAAATGTCATTTTATGAATTTGACAATTTAGAAATGTTGATTTCTCATTTTGACGCTTTTGAAAGTGTTGGTTTGTAGTTTGACCCTTTTGAAAATGTTAAATTATAGTTTTGACGCTTTTGAAAATTTTCATTTCTAGTTTTGGCGCTTTTGAAAATGTTTATTTCTACTTTTGATGCTTTTGAAAATGTCCGTTTGTACGAAGTGACCTTTTTGAAAATGTTAATTTCTATTTTGGACCGTTTTGAAAATACTAATGATTGGTTTTACACTTTTTTTAAATTGTCAGTTTCTAGCTTTTACATTTTTGTTAATGAAATGAAATTAAAATGTGAATTTATAGTTTTGACAATCAGAAAACGTCACGTTATGGATTTGGCGCTTTAGAAAATATCCATCAGTTTCTATTTTTGACGCTTTTGAAAACATCCGTTTCGAGCTGAGACTCGTTTGAAAGTTGTATTCCTAATTTTGAATTTTCCGTTTTTGAAAAAAGTTAATTTCTCTAATACAGAAACTTTCGGAATTTGGTTGCCATTGGAGCTTTTCAATTACATAAAGCTAGTTAGTTAATGCCTTACAAATGTTCAATGGATCCATTTTCAATGCGTTTTGAATCTGTGTAAGCTGCTGCACTGTAATTTGTTATTTGTTCTTTCAGTTCCCAATTATTTAAAAATTGAAAAAGTTGAACAGTTCATACATTAGTATACATAATTAAAAGAATTATAATTAATTAATTATAAAATAATTAATACGAACACTACGTACTACGATTGCTTGCTTTTCTAGAAAGTTTACTAGCATTGAGGCTCAGCTACCAAAAAGGCAGAAGGCCACAAATAGTAGAAACGAAAGGAAAGAATTGAAAACTAGTTTCTAGCGTCTAGAAATAAATGAGTGGCTTTTTCTTTCATGTCTAGAACAGATTTAGAAAAGCTTTGAACTGCGGTTACTTTTACTTTCTATTCTCCCATCAATCATCTTTCAGAATCCAGCTCCCTCCCAATCTAAACGCAACGCAATCTGAATACAAAAAGTGGGAATTCGGCTGTAAAAAACGAGTCAAAGTTGAAATGTTAAAAGGCAGCTAGGCTTCAAGCACTAAGAAAACTAGTGACACTTCATAAATCGTCGCTTAAGAAGCAAAATGAAGCACATTCAATTTATCCAATTTTGGCAAAAGCAAAGTGCGATGCATTTTCAGGACCGTGTTTTAAAAATGCTGCAGTTTGCTTTTAGAGAAAAAATTGGATGGGAATCGTTGTGATTCTTAAGCGACGATATGGATCGTGGTTGAGGAAGCATTGTGGCGATTAAAGCGGTAGAATTGTTAGTATTAAATTTATACTTTTCTGAACTCGTAAAGCTATTCGTGCTCCTCCAAAAGCAGTAAAACTGGAACATAGCCTTTTCAGAAGGAGCTAAACTGCTATTACACTTGTGAGACAGTAGCAAAATTGGTAAGAACAGTTTTTGAAAAGTAGTAAAACTCAAAATTGCACTTTTTAAAAAGTATCCAAACTGCTATTTTCACTTTCTAAAAAAGTACGAAAGGGCTATTTACACTTTTTAGAAGGTAGCAAAACTGGTATACGCAATTTTTCAAAAGTGGCAAAACTACCATTTACACTTTTTAAACAGTTGCAATACTGCTATGTATTGTCAAATTTTTTCAAATAGAACCGTGAGCGCCATTTCCAATTTTTAAACGGCCCATGGAGCATGGAGCATTCGGCACACGAACCAATGATAGCGGCCAAAAAAAATTTGGGAACGCCTCCTCACGGTTCTATTTGAAAAAATTTGACAATATGTATGTACACTTTTCAGAACTAGTAAACTACTATTTGCCCCCTTTGAACAGTAGCAAAACTACTATTTACACTTTTCAAAAAGTACTAAAGTGCTATTTACACTTTTTACAAAATAGCAAAACTTGTAAAAACACTTTTTCAAAAGTAGCAAAGCTAGTATTTACACTTTCCGAAACGTACCCAAACAGCATTTTCACACCCACACTTTTTACAAGTAGCAAAATTTGTATCTACACTTTTCAAAAATTAGCAAAAGTGGAAATCACAGTTTTCGTAAGTTTCAAAAACAGTAAAAATGGTATCTAAGCTGTTTAAAAACTATCAAAACTGCTCTTCACACTGTTCCAAAAAAAGTATCAAAACTGCTAGACTGCTACCTACTTTTTTCAAAACTAGTAAAACTGTTCATTGCACTTTTAAAACGGAGCAAAACTGTAATTTACACTTTTCAAAAGCGTGGAAATAAAATGGAAAATCCCTCAATGCTTCATTTAAAGAGTTTTACAGAGGTTTCTGTCTACGCCACACAATTTAGCTCTTAGCCAAAAACAAAGGGTAGTTTAAGGGGTACGTCATTTTGCATCTTAGCCGACGATTTAAATTCGTCTCATGTCATTCATTCCGATAATTTAGAAATTTAGAATTTGGTTGAGTGGCAAAGTAAATAAGCAATAATGTCTTAATTTAGATTCTCAAGTGGAAGCAGCCGAGAGCCTCAGGACTTGAAGCCAACCAACAAAATAAATTAAACAAATCAGCCTTCGCGAACAGCAAAGCAAAGAAGCCGCTAATCTTGCAGCCGTCATCGAAAAACGCCGAACCAGTCAAAACTTTGAAAAACAAAAAAAACTGTTTTAATTTAATTTAATTTCAATTAATAATAATTTAATTTGGAATTGAAAACGAAGAAAATTGAAAACAAATTGAAAAAATAGAGCAAAAATAAAAGTGTGACGTGTGGCCCCGCCCCCTTGCCCCTCCCACAGTCCCACAAGCCAAAGTTCGCTCCCCCCCTTTAAATCCCCACCCCCCAAAAAACAAAGTTTCCGCAAAAAAATTTTTCCCGCCAAAAATAAATTCAAATAAATCTTCACCATGAATGTGAACATGGACGCGGAGAACCGCGTGGTTCTGAACGTGGGCGGGATTCGGCACGAGACGTACAAAGCAACTTTGAAAAAAATCCCCGCCACGCGTCTTTCCCGCCTCACCGAAGCCCTCGCCAACTACGACCCCATCCTCAACGAGTACTTCTTCGACCGGCACCCAGGCGTCTTCGCCCAGGTCAGTAACCTCCTTTTATGGGTCATTGACCTTTTTAGAATGGTAGTGTAATTACATACATAGGTATATTTGTAAGTTTACATGATTTTAAAAATGATGATTTCTTGTTTTGATGTTTTTAAAAGATGTGTTATTAAGGGGTTTTGACAGTTTTGAAAGGGGTAATTTTCTTGTTTGACAATTTTCGAAAATGGCGATTTATAGTTTTGCCCTTTTTGAAAATGGCGATTTATAGTTTTGACCTTTTTGAAAATGGTTAATTC
>JAQFZC010008476.1:0-10141 GCA_034695205.1 Dicyrtoma fusca | reverse complement strand
CTTATTTAGAAAATCGTTGTTTTTAACAAGTTATCGCAGATGGACTTAACTGGTTTTGCCAAAAAACTCTTCATATAAACCATCGCTTATAAAATGATACAAATTCAAATAATTTTTAATAATTTTACGGATTCTGCTGTTCCGCAGAAGGGCACTAAGCTGCTTACAGGTTGTAGCGACGGTTCCTTTTGTTTCGTTGGCCAAAACGCTTGGCTCTCCGCATGAAGTTGATGATGAAGTGGAGTGTGAAGGCACAGATGACACCACCAGTAAGGAAGAGAATCGCACAGACGATGATCTCGTGGTAGAGCGTCGCTGTCTTGTCCACGTCGCAACGAGCCACGCCGTACTGAGGTCGCACCACTCGGTCATCGAAGTATCTGCAAAGTGCATTTGGTCATGCGCGTTAACATAAAAGTGCTAAATTGCTATATAAATTAATATTTATTGTATTTTACCCGAAATGAAACTCAATGAAGAGGGAAATGGAGACGACTAGCGTGGGGATGCCGAAGCCGAAGAGAGTGTAGTACCCAAAGCGCCGCCTCTCCGCCTCGCCCGCCAACTTCTTCTTCATTGATCTACAGTGTGTCACGTCACAATCTTTCGAATTTCTAATTAAAAAGTCGAGGGAAAAAAGGGCGCTTTATAACAATTATAAAAGAATAGAAAACGTTGCTTACACGATGGTGGACCACATGTTAAAGTTAATGACGGTCATCCATGAGAACTTGGCTATGCTCCAAAACTGACTCATGACACCTACAACGAAAGCGACGAGCCATTTTATTTAAGTAAAACCTACTTCTTTAGAACCGTAGCTCATTGTTACAGCTTTGAAAAAGCGGGATGGGAGAATGAAGGGAAAACTGACCAATAAAAAAGCAGGAGGCGTGGTCGATTGGGACGGTGGTGACGTCATCACTTAATTTCTGCAGGACCCGCAGATTGTCGCTAACGGTCTCGAAGGTGAGGAAGGCAAAGAGGGCGAAGGAGTAAGTGGCGACCGTCCAGCCACTGATGCTCTGCGTTCTCCAGACAGCAACGTGCGTCACCACGACCACTAGCAGCAACACCAGCGCCACCGACAAGAGCGCCAAATGAAGGAACCACCAATAATTCATCGGTTTCTAAACGAAAAAATACTAATTACCTGCGGACCCATTATTTTACTGTAAATTGCAGTAGCTCGTCTCTCCCTTACTGGTTTTTGAGGCCCCATGCAAAATACGAGAACCTGATTTTGCTCGTTATTACTGACGAACGGGGCCGTTGAGCCATCTTCTACGAGTCCATCAATGCACATTTCTGTTAGTTTGCGCTTCGATTTCCTGGGCTTCTCCCACCCGTGATTCCCGGTCGTTCGGGTCAGTATATCACCGGACTCCGTGACCCGAATCCTGAATGTATTTTTTGTTTTAACTTTAAATAATCTATAAAATATTGCTTTATGATATGGGCCTAAAAATTTCATGATTGACAGATGCCTTACTCTGCTCTCCTGGGTAAATAGTGCTCCCCCGGGTGCGGAGTGAAGAAGGAGATTTCCGTGCCGTTGTAGCAATTGGGAAGGTGTCCATCTGTCATCAGTTGAAGCCCAAACGATCCTTTCAGGTACTCAAAATGTGTTTCGGATATTTTTCTTAACCACCACGGAGCCCACGTCTCCTCCGTTGGGGCACAGCTCATTGTTGACATGTCATTGAAGTCCAAACTCACCACGTGGCCAAGGGGGCAGCACTTACGCAGAGTTACGCGGTCGTTCGTACTATAACTTTGTGGAGCTTGAACTTCACTTTCTAAACTTGTATCTGTGTTATTTGTATTATTTGTACTATAAGTATTATTAGTTCTGTGAATTGCTTCAGATGCGATTTTAGATGTGAGCGCATGCGCGATGCAAATGCTTAAAAAAAGTAGGAGACACGGCCGCTTCATTCTCCCGCTTCACTAATTCCACCGTATAATAAAATGTGAAAAAATATAGAATTCCAACATTGGTTGATAGAAATAATTAATTAGAAATATTATTATTATTATTCTCAAATTCAAAATCACATCCAGAGTACGGGACTGGCCTCTCTATAGCTATGTTTACGATATGCCGGATGGGTGTACGATGAACTAGTTGTTTACCTTTTAAATGGT
The DNA here is from genome assembly GCA_034695205.1 of Dicyrtoma fusca. Taxonomy (NCBI): domain Eukaryota; kingdom Metazoa; phylum Arthropoda; class Collembola; order Symphypleona; family Dicyrtomidae; genus Dicyrtoma; species Dicyrtoma fusca. Next base: position 7,993 of record JAQFZC010008476.1, on the reverse strand, counting down.
AAAATATGAAAAGTGACCGGAAAAAGTGCTGATAAAATGGATAAAAATGGCGGATGATGTCACGTTTAACAAGAAAAACTGCTTATCTAATGCATTCAATCCATGGAAAAATAGTGACGTGAACTTGTTTTTTCAAACTAAATGGATTTAATAAGCAATAAAAAAGTAACCCAGTAGATTAGAATAAAAATAATTGTCTACCACATCCCGTTAAACACTGAGTGGTTGTACAAAAACTACGGTAGCAAACGTCACTGCAACCAAATGAAGCCTTTAAACGAGAAATGTTCTAACGTTGTGCGAACCAAAACTGTTTTTCGGGATTTCTCTTGAAAAATAAAATAAATACAATATGAAGGCTAATAATGCTAAATAGTATTACAACCGACACGTGATGCACTCGAGGAGAGGTTCCCAGGGGGCCAGGAGATAGGCGGAGCACTTCCAGCAGCACCCAAGCATTCGATCCACGCCCACGCACAATAGGGAGGTACAGAAGAAGCAGCAGAAGCAGATTCGAACTTTCCCTCCGCCCCTTCTTCCCTCCTTCTCTTCATCCCAGCCGCCAATCCCAGGCTCCGTCCCATCCACGCCATTCCCTTCAAATCCAATGAGATCACTCTCCTTCTCCTTGGCCGGCCCCACTCCATCTTCACATGAGCACATAATTGAATTTAATTTTAACCACAATTTAAAGTAATGCCAATATAAGTATCCTGTTGGGGCCGTCCATTGTCCATAAATGACGTTAACAGAGAAAACTCGGAGTGGGCGGGTTTATTTGAATCATTCTCAACCTTGCAATTAAGGGAACGCTATCAAAAAGTGGAGTCTTAAGGAGCCTTCCAACATATTATGACGTCAAAGGATTTGGGTTTTAAATGAGCTTTGAAAATAGGTAAAATTAAAAATGCTATTTCGAAAAAGTGCAAAAATATATTAAAAATATAAATATTTTGAAAGTAAGTTCACTACATACAAAACAGGTATTTGCACACTAGAAAAAAGACATTTTTATGATGCCATTTTGGAAAGCCAAAATATGACGTCATAGAATGTGGGATTGCAAAGCTGCTTTAAAAGCTAATAAATCAGAAAATGAACCTTTTTCACAGGTTTAGAGCAATTACCGTTTTCAAGTGTGTAAATCAGATTTTAAACATCTGGAAAAGGTGTAAACTAAAAATCCCAAAACAATGATTTCAACATTTTGAAAAGGAAAATAATATTATATGCATTTACACAGGTATTTCAAAAACACCGTTTCTATGACGTCATAGTTGGGAAGTTGCGAAAGTTTTATGGTTTCGTAGTGCGTCAGGAAATTACAAACGTGATTTATGGACGTGATTTAACATTTTGCTTTTTTCTTAATGCGCGTGTCTCACGTGTTTTGTGGGAAGCCGTCCTGCCATCCGCCTGAAGCATCTTCTCACCCTCTGCAATTTACATACATAGGTATAACTCAATTAAATTCGTTGCCCATAAATTATAGATTAATTAAAATTGTATGTAGGAACTTAAATAGTTGAAACGTATGCAATAAAATATGAAAATAAAAATAATAAAAAATAAGAATAATAATTATTACCTTGTGTATGTACTTCGCTCATGTTACTTCTGTCATCCAGTTCACTTCCGACAGGCCAGCAGTAGAAAGAATAAGAAGTGTTTAACTTGGATTTGGATTTGGGTGTAGTGTCATTTGAACTGGACGTCCTTGGTTTATTAATAATAAATTAATTAGTAATTAGTTCGTTTCTCTAATGAATACTAGAGGTTGTGGTGGATAACGTGGTTAGGGAGTGCGGTGGCAAGTGAGAGAGCCTCTTCAGTTTCCTTATTGCATACACAAATCAGTCAAAACAGGTATCTTTACAGGGTTGGGGCCATCCATGTATTACGTTAGACTTAACCCTTAAAATTTTTTTAAAATAATGATTGGAACTTAAAAGATAAATAGTTCTATGGTAATAAATAGGATTACCTTACCCCTCACTCCCCCCCTTTATTTTCTATACGTAATGTATGTATGATCAGTATGGCTTCTAGGCATATTGCATAGTATCTGACGTTGAGGCGAAAGTATGTACATAGGTATCTACAAGCTCAAAATTTAGCAATGCATTTCCTCTGTGCTTTTAGTTTTTAGTGCCATAGCTAGATTATGAGAGTGAATGTACGTCGTTAGTAAACAAAGCAGTTAGCATCTTTCACAAAAAACTACTTTCCCTCCACAAGCTTCGACTGTACCTTACTTCACTTCCTACTGCTGTACATACACATTTAAGTGCAGAGGGAAGAGTGGAGGCAGAGTTGCTAACAGTGAATTAGAGATTCCTCTCTAATTCACACTGTACACACACGCTTTAAACTAGCAAAACTCAGATTCTTAACAGTAACAATGCAATCCAATAAAAACTGAAGCTAAACTATTAAACTATATAGAATCAGTGTGGTAAAAAATAACTAACAACTAAGGGAATAAAAATTGGCTTATTTTCTTATGATAAACTTTACTTGCTCATAATATATGTGGTACGTACATAATAACAAAAGTAAACAGGTCTCTTGTAGAAATCACGCGTATCTCCACAAAACGCAGATTATCAACAAATAATCAACTGTTTTCACGCAAATAAAAATTGTGAAATAGGTATGTAGGTCACAGAGCTACATCTGGGTTTTTGTAAGTGTCACAAATCAATGTATCATCATGTGGTTATTTCAAAAATGTAATTCCTAATGACTGAGGTGAGGTTAGGCGATGCGTCCTCTTTTCCTCAGGACTTTCTTGGACTTTTTGACCTTCTCATCCTTGCGTGCTTTGATGTTATCCAGTCGCTTAGTCTGTTTCTGTTCCTTCTGCTTCTCCTGGTGCTCCACTCGCTCCGCCCACTTCTTCTGCTTCACCTAAAATGACAACATTTTTAAATAATAATTATATTAATGCCAAATACTGATTTAGCAACCATTAAAAAAGCAAATTCTTTTTAAAAGAGCCTAATGTATTATGCTGTTTTGTTTTTGATTGTACATATGTATTTAAAAACTCGGTATTATAAATCTTAGATTTATAAGGTTCTGCGTCGTTAAATATTGCACTAGTTTTTTTTCTTGATTGATAATACGAAGGCATACCTTTTTGATTTTATCCTGCTTTTTGATGGATTTGCGGAGGAGCGCTGGGTCGTCCTTAACCTTGGTCCCCTTTGCCCTCTGAAGTGCGTTGTTCCACTTCTGCTTGTCCACCATCGTCACAGCCTAGTAAATAAGGGTAGCAAATAATATAATACAATCAGCAAAGTGCAGTGTCAAATTATAACATGTTAGGTCATTTTACGGTATCTTCATTTTTATGTTTTAGACAAGTGTATATTTAATTCAAGATTTCTTGCTTACCTCGGAGGTCTTTCCCTGTTTCTCTAGTCGTTCTAGTTTGGATTTGTTCTTCTCGATAGACTTGAGAAGGTCATCTGGTTTATTGGTCTTTTCCTTTGGCTTGCCAATTGTGAGCTGTTGGTTGGCGTCGTTGGCAATGAAGTCAAATTTGGAGTAGACGATCTCCCCGTCAGTTCGCTTCACGGGCTTCTTCTGCAGCGGGGTCTTCTCACTGTCACTCGCTCCTGCCTGCGCTGCTGCTGACGGAGCGGAAACAAACTTCTGAGAAATAAGCTTCTTTTTCCCGTCTGCCTTCGCCTTGTCTTTCTCCGTTCGCTTCAGCTTCCGACGCACTGCCTTCTTGCTCTGTCCGTTCTCTACCCGCTCACGACCTTAATCAAAATCCCATATTTTATTACATTATCCAAACACTTTCTTTCTTTGCGATGTATAGAAATATAATTATAATTCAAAACGAGGATTGTGCTGAAAGACTTACTTAGGAGAGCGATTTTGGCATGGAGTCTCTGTTGTAGCTCTTCGTGACTCAAAGGAGCATTTTTCTTGGGATTCTGTTGTTGACTTTTGGCTTTGGCGGCTTCGAGGAATTTCTTCCTCTTTGGATTGTTGTCGCTGGCTGTGATGTACTGGTCTTCGATGGGGGTGGCTGACACGGAGAGTTTGGTCTGGGCACTTTGAGGTAGTTTCGCGAAGATGTCAGAGATGAAAGCCTTCTCTCGCTTGTAGATCGCACTCAATGCTTTGAAAGTCTTTTTACCCATCTTAACCACCTTTGCTATTTTCTTCGGCTTCGCCACCATCTTTACCATGGTAACTAAAACACATGAAACACAAAAAATACTATTACAGTTAGTATGTATTGCTAAAGCCATAATTTGTAATACCCTATTTTCGATGATTTTTGTCGGCAATGACAAATGTCGGGAAAGAACTTTGATGCGTATTATTATATAGCCTAACACTTCCACTGTAAAAAAGAGGGGCACTGAATTTCGAAATAAATCAACTCTACCACAATTAACACACGGATATTACTATTGCAGTAACAGTCCTAAATGGGGTCACTGGCTGTCATTTTTGAACTGGTAGTTGCAATAATTTAAGTTTTGGTGCAAATGAAAGCTTATCGACTCCCATTTTCATCGTATAATGTGGAGGTTCCTGCTTACAAAATTAAAAGCGTAAAATTCGACAAATTCAAAATTCAATTTTAACTTTTTTTGAAATTCAAAAGGGTTCATTTCAATTTCTAATATTTCGGTTTTTATTGAGTCTTTTATTTCGCTGAAGGTATTCTCGTGTAGGCAGGTTCTTTAGGTATTATTACAAGATAAAGTGCTTGATTTTGTGCCTTGTTGTTGTTGGCAAATTAAATCGAAACGAAAACAGCTATATTATTCAAACGCGTATAAAAAACCTAAGTGGTGGATAGGTGTAAATATTTACCTGTAACAATCGTGTGTGCTTATATTGTTGTATCTACTTAACTAATTTACTTATAACTGTTGTAAATCTATAATTATGTGTATCAAGTAGATTGTTTTTGATTTTTTTCTGCCTATCGCTATACTCTTGTTGTCCGTAATTGGAAAACATTAATTAATTTTGATGAACTTACCTGACAACTGAATAAAAATAAATCAAATCAAATCAAATCAAATCAAAGCTGAAAAATGGGGTAAGGTTCTTAATGTGATCACCTGATCACGATCACCTGATCACGATCACCTGATCACGATCACCTGATCACGATCACCTGATCACGATCACCTGATCACGATCACTTCCTGTTTCACTCATTTGAACACGGTTAGAGGTGTAAAAATACTTTAAATAGTTTCTATTCACACAACATTATAACGGTGCTTAATATATTTTATAATGCTTATTGTTACTTACGACCTGATATTTTTGATGTGCATATCCCTAATATACTTACATTATATGTAATTCGAGAGGAGAACCGCACTAATATCAAAAAATCTGCACAATAAATTAGAATTGTTGCTATTAAACATTACACCGGGACCGGTGATCGTAGATGGTGAAGGAACTTTCTCCTTCCTTATACTATTTAGGTTTTTTTTGTTACAATTTTGGGAAATCGAAAAAAATGTAGATTAATAGCAAAATGCTACCAAAAATATCAGTGACAGGCACAGGTAATCAAATCATGACAAAAAAAATATATACACTGTTATAAATGTTATAATATTGTTAAACCTGAATTTTGAATTTATTTATAGTAATTTGGCACCTCTGACGGTGTTCAAATGTTGAATGTGTGAGGCAGGGGGTGATCACAATTAGGACCTATAGATAATATTTTCACGCTGGTTTTGCTTCGATGTAATTTCTCTGCAACCACAAACAACAAATCCAAAATCATGCATTTTATCTTAAAATAATACCTAAAGAAGATCTACAAGATTAACGTCTTCAGACAGTGAAACACAGACCCAATTGAAACCAAAACGTTCAACATTAAAAACTCAATTTGGCTAGTATATTTAAAATTTCAGAAACAGAATAGAACTTTGACACATTCAATTTTTTAATCAGGGACTTCCAATTTATAATTACGATGAAAGGGTGAAGGGGGAGTAGCAGAACGTAGGCTACCTAATGAATCCAAAATTGAACTTTTGTAAGTAATTAGGACCCAAAATTTGAAATTACGGAGTGATCGCAATTAGGAAGGTTACTACTAGCATTTGAGTGGCTGAAAAAAGACAAATATTCCAATGCATTGTATTGACGACAAAATGTATTTTTGAGCTCAGAAAAATAATCATATTATAATTATAGTCAGACAATACTTACTTACGTAAGTGACTGGGCTATATAATTATAAAATATAAATATATTACCTTCAACTTTATACCTTAACGAATGTCGGCTGACACGGATGGCGATTGATTCTTCACTTGGTAAAATAATTGCAAACTCACAAAACCAAGTTGTGTTGTTCGATGCAATTAGTAAAGTTAAAGTTAAAAACACTGCTGCCAAGGAGAAAAAATTGATTTTGAGAAGATGCAGATGCAGAATTCGGAATTGCAAAAGCATGTGTGTCGCCTGCATGGGTTTTGGCTCTTTTGAATTTGGAGGTTGGAAATGATCGCATGATTTAATTTGCCTACTGACGGAAGGAACAAGTTAGCCGAACGATGAATTCTGCGGGTGCAACTCGGCCAAATTATTTGGGTTTTGGTCCAAGTCAGCCGAATCCGAAACCCGAATGGTGATGCAAGTTGGGCGAATCCCGAATTGTGCAACCTGGCCGAATCCGAACAGCATTCGGGTTGACCCGCAAGCTAGCCTAATAAAATATGCAACCTAGCCGAAATCTGAACCCAATATGCAAGCTAGCTGAACACATTCGGGCAAAGTTGGCCCTGTTTTCAATGCGGATTTTGTGCAAGTTAGCCGAATGCAACTTTATTTAATTTTTTTTATAAACTAGCTTTTTTCACAATGAGGCCTAAATAGAGGATTACGAGTCAATACGACGAAAGTCAATATGACGAAAACCAAAACTAAAATGAGTCAATAAGACGAAATTTTTTATTCAAGCGGTCAATACGACGAATGGCTGTGGACAATACGACGAATCGTAGTGGTCAATACGACAAAATAATAAATATTACATAACGTCTGTGTAAATGCAATTTGTCCCAAGTCCAGTGTAATGCTTAATTGTAATATGTCCCAAGTCCACATAATGATATTTTCCATTTTTGAAAAAGCCTTTTTTACTAGTTTGGACTGTTTTGGAAAAGTGTTATTTACTAGTTTTGACCGTTTTGGAAAAGTGTTATTTACTAGTTTTGACCGTTTTGGAAAAGTGTTATTTACTAGTTTTGTCACATAATGATATTTTCCATTATAAGGACTTGCGACATATTGCAATTAAGCGGAGACTGGACTTGGGACAAATTGCATTTACACAGACGATATTTACAAGTATTAGTAAAACATTATGCTGCATTATGAGCCACACGTTTAATAAACATGGTGAATAGACGTTTTTTATATTTAAAAACAGAATTTTTAATTTACTAGTTACTGTTTCACAGCAAGCTTTTGCACTGACTATAATTCAAAAGTTGTTTTTCAAATGAACTAAAAGATAGTTTTGTCTCCCAACGATGCCCTTCGTTCCGAAATCATCAACAATTCTGAAACTGTGGATGCCGTCCTGGTTCTCCAAGTTAGCTTTTCATTAATAATTATTGCTAACACAAATAGTAAGGTAAGGATTGAAAAACATTACATGTTACAATAAATGTGACCCACTTGGTTAAATAACATTTTTTACCAAACTTTTGTTGTGACACGTACAACACTACACTGTAAATCGACCTAAGCAGTATCAATCTCAATTTTTAATGACTTATTAGGTACACAATCTATTGTACTATAGTACTGTGTCTACGTACATATCGTGGCTTAAGGTGCAAAGTGACGCGTATCCAATTTCGCTTAAATGCAAAGTGACGCGCTGGCCGAACCTTAAGGTGCAAAGTGACGCGTATCCATTTTTCCAATTTTTAGTGCGTAAAGTTATGCGATAAAAAGTAGGGAAAAT